>CM053033.1:103117828-103277828 GCA_028564925.1 Lithobates sylvaticus | reverse complement strand
GGGAGCCTTTGGGGGACCCTGATTTAATGGGGGGGGGGGCTCTGGGGACCCTGATGTAATGGGGAGGCTCTGGGAAACATGATGTTATGGGGGAGAATTCTTGGGACCCTGATACAAGGGGGAGGGAACACTGAGGACCCTGGTGTAAGGGGGGACTCTTGGGACCCTGATGTAAAAGGGGGACACTGTTATAAGGGAGGGCTCTGGGGATTCTGATGTACGGAGAAGAGGACCACTCATGCAGGGGGGGGGGGGGGGGGGGTTGCAAACCCTGAAATAAAAGTTTAGCCTGTGTTTTTTTTTTTTAAAGTAGTAGTTAGTGAAGGTCCAGGAAAAGGGGTGATTCTAAGATGTGAAAGTCCAGGAATTTGGTTGATCTGAGGTGTGGAGGTGTAGAAATTGAGGTTATCTGAGGTGTGCCGGTTCAAGAAATTGGGACTGATCTGAGGTGTGAAGGTGCAGGAATTGGGGTGATCTGCAGAAATCCTTGGCTGGCATATTCATTTCAACCTTATCGTACATGCCTTGCAGCACACATCTTTTGAAGCAAGTCATCATTAATCTTTGGAATCGCAATGTTAATTTTTTACTACTATTCTTATTAGTAATTTTTTCTTTTTCGTCATTGAGAGTGTGAATTTGACTTATTTTTTATTTTATTTTTATAACTGGCACTTCTGAATATTCTTAATCCACTTAAGCCCCGGACCAATTTGCAGCTAAAAGACCAGGCCCCTTTTTTGCGATTCGGCACTGCGCCGCTTTAACTGACAATTGCGCGGTCGTGTGACGTGGCTCCCAAACAAAATTGGCATCCTTTTTTTCCCCACAAATAGAGCTTTCTTTGGTGGAATTTGATCACCTCTGCGGAATTTATTTTTTGCGCTATAAACAAAAATATATAAAAAACATTTTTTTTCCTCAGTTTAGGCCGATACATATTCTTCTACATATTTTTGGTAAAAAAAAAATAAATTTAAATCGCAATAAGCGTTTATTGATTGGTTAGCGCAAAACTTATAGCGTCTACAAAATAGGGGATAGTTTTAGGGCATTTTTTTTTTTTTTTTTACTAGTAATGGCGGCGATCAGCGATTTTTATTGTGACTGCGACATTATGGCGGGCACGTCGGACAATTTTGACACATTTTTGGGACCATTGGCATTAATACAGCGATCAGTGCAATTAAAAATGCATTGATTACTGTAAAAATGTCACTGGCAGTGAAGGAGTTAACCCCTAGGGGGCAGTGTAGGGGTTAAGTGTGACCTGTGTGTTTTTTTTTTTACTGTAGGGGGTCGTGGCTTGGCGTGTGACATCACTGATCGTCTTTCCCTATGACAGGGAACAGATGATCAGTGACAGCCTCACTAGGAAGCACGGGGAGAGGTTTGTTTACACTTACCTCTCCCCGTTCTTCAGCTCTGTGACCCGATCGCGGGACACCGGCGGCGATCGGGTCCGTGGGTCCCGCGGCAACGGAGCTCAGGACCGCGTCGCGAGTGCGCCGCCAGCGGCGCGCGTCCCACGGCTGGGCTGTTAATTCTGCTGACTTATATCGGAGTGAGGCGGTCCTTAAGTGGTTAAAAAAATGTTTGGCACACTGTGCTCAAAAGGTTGCCTACCCCTTGCCTAAAGCCTGGTACACACGGGCTGAATGTCAGTGGATTCAATAGAAACTGTCCGACATTTGGCCTGTGAGTATGGCAACCGGGTTGGCTTCTGTCAAAGGCTCATGACCAAAAAAGGTCTGCCGAGCGGCTCCCATATTTAGGGTGTACCATGTACCATGTTACGAATGGACTGGCCCCTGCACCTCCCTGATCTGACCGCTAGTGGGGATAATCTATGAGCACTGTGGTAAGTCATTTAGTCCTCCTGTCACAAAGTATCAGCTTGCTTATACAAGGTATGAGCAAGCCGAAACACTGACAGATTTGCAAGAGATTTGCAGAGAGTGCAATACTTTACATGCTCCTGCAACAAAAATAAATGCACTTTTTTTACCTGCAAAAAAAAGTGCATTTATTATTTTTTGTGAAAAGGTTAACTCCTTTAAGCCAAATGCCAGGTCTAATGAAATGTTTGTGGCACTTGATGCTGTCAGTAAGAATAAACGAAGGGCATGCATAATGTAAGAAGCAAGTAGCTTCCATCTCACCTTCCTCGCTGTCCTTAGGCTCTTTGTCCTCAAACCCCAAACCAAACAGATCATCTTCTCTCATTTTAACAGCGACTATTGGAGGCTTTACTGGTTCAGGAGGACGAGAGGACGTGGTCTCTTCATTGGAGCTGTCTGACATGTTATTCAGCACTGGGAATGAATCCTGAAGAAATACACAACAAAGCCAATAATCAAACCTCTTTCTTTTCAATATCAAAGCTGAACAGAGCTATACGAGATACAAATTTACATAAATTTGCATTTATTTATTCACAAATATATATTGATTTATTTTTTTGTAAAACTAGTGCAAGTATCTCAATTTGACATATCAGTCTCTTGCTATTCACTGCATTTTATCACAGGTACTTATAGAGCGCCATCAATTTATGCAGCGCTTTACATATTATACATTCCCATCAGTCCCTGCCCTCAAGGAGCTTACAATCTAAGGTCCCTAAACTCACATTCATACATACATATACTAGAGCCAATTTAGACATAGCGACAGACTGGGAGAGACAAGATTGGAAGCCAATCATATGTGCTGCATGAAAATGTATTGACAAGGTAGCTATTACCTTTTGTATCACTTGCCCCTCTCTTTATTTGTGATGGAACTGTTTCCCTTTATATTGTAAAGCATTGCACAAATTGTTGGGCACTATATAAGCGCCTGTTCACACATAAACGTGCATTAACATGCTCAAAAAATAGATGTGCATTGCCTTCCACTGATGTGTGTTGACGTGCAGGTTTAGGCTATTGCTATGCATTTTGCAGGTTACTTCCTCTGACATCACATCCGTTTCTGATTTGTGGAATGAGAGAAGGAGTGAGAGAGGGAAAATAGAGAGAAAGAGATGAAGACATCTTCGTTTGAGAGGCATTAGCAAACAGGATGTCCAGCACATAACATTTTATTGAACCGTTTGTTGAAGCATATACAAAACGTTGCATGATGTAGCATTCCATGACTTTCTTTCGGGCTCACAAGTGCAGCCCTTCATCAGATCAGAACGCATGTGATAGGGAATGATACATCATGTGATGTTTTGTATATGCTTGAACAGTTAGTTCAATAAAATTTTATGTGCCGCAATCCCTTGTATTTTTTTTTTTTATATATGGTCAGTGGGATGCTTTCCTCATCTATGGTAAAAAAAAAATTATATATATATATATATATATGTGTATGTGTATGTGTATGTGTATATATACATACATACATACATACGTGTATATATATATATATATATATATATATATATATATATATATATATATATATATATATATATATATATATATATATATATATATATATATATATATATATATATATATATATATATATATATATATATACACACACACACATACACATACACACACACACACACACACACACAGTATCTCACAAAAGTCTCAAAACTCAAAGCGAACTCGACAAATCAAAATCATTGTTTGGTGACAACATACACAAAATAATAGAAAACATGTATATACACAATGAAGTTGATGTTGAGAACAAATGGTTTTAAAAGCAAAGTGTTAGAACATCGTGAGGACCGATACTGGCATATTCCCAAAGTATGTGCATAGTCTCGAATGAACATCAATGGCAAAAAAAAAAAAGGAGATAAATATGTGCTAATAGACTACAGGAAACTAGCTAAGAGGAGAAAAAAAAAGTGAAGAAAAAAAAATAGGCACTGATAGACTGCAGGTAACTAGCTAAAAGAGGAATGAAAAAAAATAAAAAAGCAACATTTAATGTAGGAAAAAAATAGGTGCTAATAGACTGCAGGAAACTAGCTAAGAGAAAAAAAAATGAATAGATGTACAAGAAAGAAATGGGTGCTAATAGACTGCAGGAAACTAGCTAAAAGAGGGGGGGGGGGGAGGTCAATCATAAAAATGGGTAAGGATAAGGATTACTGGAACCATGTCCTGTGTACTGAGGAGACCAAGATAAACTTATTTGGTTCAGATGGTGCCAATTGTGCGTGGCGGCAACCAGGTGAGGAGTACAAAGCCAAGTGTATCTTGCCTACAGTCAAGCATGGTGGTGGGAGTGTCATGGTCTGGAGCTGCATGAGTGCTGCTGGCACTGGGAACCTACAGTTCATTGAGGGAACCATGAATGCCAACATGTACTGCGATATACTGAAGAAGAGCATGATCCCCCCCCACTTCGGAGACTGGGTCGCAGGGCAGTATTAGGACATGACAACGACCCCAAGATGACCACTGCCTTGCTAAAGAAGCTGAGGGTAAAGGTCATGGAATGCATGTCTCCGGACCTAAACCCTATTGAGCATTTGTGGGGCATCCTCAAACGAAAGGTGGAGGAGCGCAAGGTCTCTAACATCCACCAGCTCCGTGATGTCGTCAGAGGAGTGGAAGAGGACTCCAGTGGCAACCTGTGAAGCTCTGGTGAACTCCATGCACAAGAGGAGTTAAGGCAGTGCAGGAAAATAATGGTGACCACACAAAATATTGACACTTTGGGTCCAGTTTGGACATTTTCACTTCACTTATACTCACTTTTGTTGCCAGCGGTTTAGACATTAATGGCTGTGTGTTGAGTTATTTTGAGGGGACAGCAAATTTACACTGTTATACAAGCTTTACACTCACTACTTTACATTGTAGCAAAGTGTCATTTCTTCAGTGTTGTCACATGAAAAGACATAATAAAATATTTACAAAAATGTGAGGGGTGTACTTTGATATATACACTTTTGTATATTTTGAGATATATATATTTATTCATTCTAGCAGAGGCCCTATAGAATAAAAATGATGGGTGTTGCAATTTTGTATGTCACTCTGTACTTGCACAGCGATTTTTTAAACAATTTTTATATATTATTTAATATATTTATATTATATAATATTTACCCAATTTTTTTTGTAAAATGTGAAAGATGATGTTACACTGAGTAAATAGATACCCAACATGTCACGATTTAAAATTGCGTCTGCCCGTGAAATGGGGGCAAACTATGGTGCTTAAAATTCTCCATAGGCGACGCTATAAACGCCTTAAAGAGGAAGTAGACCATGGTGGGTTTTTGTTCCCTTTCTTCTTCCCTGCAAAGTAAAGGCATAATGTGCTAGTATGCATTGCATACTAGCACATTATGTGACACTTGCCTGCAAATGAAGCACGTTTTTTCACATTTCCAGACCAAATTACCAATGCCCCCCCCCCCCCCCCCCCCCACACACACACACACACACACACATAATACATTTCAGGTGCTTTAAAACAAAAGGGTGTTTAAATTATTACAGTTAGTTTGCTTAGAAAGCAGTTAGAAAGCAGCCACAGGGGCTGAGTAGAACAGTCTGTTCCCGGACAGAATTCTGCAGGAAGCAGTGGTTTAGCCATTCTGGCTCCATCTCACCTGAGACTTGGGAACATGGTTTGAATCTTCACTATCAAAATCTGGGTCATCCATGACAAAGGAAAGCATTTGTGTGGCGATTGGACCCTCCTGGTCACTGTCCGAATCCTCTTGGACCTTGACTTTTGCTTTCTTGGATTTGTTAGATGCCGGTACAAGGGTGGGGGCTGAGACTGGTTTCTCGGGGCGAGTCGGAGGTGCTGCGACTTTAGAGGGTTTCCTGAAATATAAAAGAATTGTATAATGACCAAGTGGCATAACAGCGGAGCTGAATTATTTTAGACAAAAACAAAAAAAAAAGTTGAGGAGATGGACAAAAATTGCTCCCCAAGGATTTTGAATGCAGACTCCCACATTGGAGATTTTCGGGCACTCATCTCCTTGCGCCCTTGGCCCCTTTTGGACTTCGGTAATGGAGTGGATTAAGATGGCGGTTTGCTGTTCTTGGGAGAATTATAGACCTAAATACTAGCTCGTTTGTACTGCGCCTGTGATTTTCAAACCTATAGGGGTCTGCTTGTGTACCGTTTATTTAAGCACTCACCTCCAACTTATTTGGCGCAGATCTTCGTTTTTTTTTCTCTTTGTTCAGTGACTTTGTTTAAAGCGAGGTCCAACCAAAAATGGAACTTCCGCTTATCCGGTTCCTCCCCCTCTCCGGTGTCACCTTTGGCATCTTTCAGGGGGAGGGGGAAGCAGATACCTGTCTAATACAGGTATTTGCTCCCACTTCCGGCGATCTATGCCATGTCCGGCCCTTCCTCTGTACCCCCGCTGTCTTCTGGAAGACACACAGGTCCCAGAAGACAGCAGGGACCAGTCAGGACATGCAGCGTGACTCACGCATGCGCAGTAGGGAACCTGGCTGTGAAGCCGCAAGGCTTCACTTCCTGATTCCCTTACCGAAGATGCCAGCACCTGCACTCGGTAGCCGAGGGATGTTCGGCATCGGGGTGAGGACATCGCAGGCGCCCTGGACAGGTAAGTGTCCTTATTTTAAAAGTCAGCAGCTGCAGTATTTGTAGCTGCTGACTTTAATTTTTTTTTCTTTTCCGGCGGAACTCCGCTTTAATCAACCCCACTTCCTTACATGTTGATGTTGCATTTTACATTTCTTTGTGAAGTGGTACTATATTTGGAATTTCCCCACTGTGCATCCTTATTTGTCTAATAAAATGTCTGTGCAAAAAAAAAAAAAATTGCTCCCCAGTTACAAAGCAATTACGGTAATCGGATCGAGGCACCTAGTTATCGGGACTAAAAAAAAAAAAAAAAAAAAGGACATAAAAAAGAATATATATTTATAAGTCGGGGGAAAATTACATATTGTATATAACTTTTATATGTAGTCTTTTATCCAGCCAGCGATATCTTCCTTTGTAAGTATTCTTCTATTTTTTTTTTTTCATAGCAGATGGTAACAAAAGGCTCAACTCACACAGAAGTGAATCAGAACATCTACTCCTCCCTTACTGGATAAGTGCTTTGGGGAGCATTTTATTTCATGCATTACTTTTAAAGAGATAGATAGATCTATTTATATCTATCTATATCCACATCGATCTATCTGCATATGTATCTATATATCTCCACATACATACATACACACACACATACACACACACACACACACACACACACTTTTAGGAAGATGATTCCAAGTTATTATAGTTCCCCTTTAATATAAATTGTTGTCCAGCTAATGTGCATGGGGAATAAATGTAGAATTCTGGATTACTATAAGAGATCATTACTGCCATTTCCTGTGTCCAGTGAAGATTTAAGAGCCGACAAGATGTTGGTGCAGTAGTACAAGATATTACCAGCTGGCAGGACAAACGCAGCAATAAATTCTGTTAGTGAATTACTATGATCAATACTGTACTACAATAAAGAATGCAGCTCAAAGGTTGTCCTAAAGAGACCTGCAGTCAATGCAGTAGGTTATGCTCTCTGTGTATCCATAGAGTTATTACTCCTCGATGGTGGCTGTGGATAAGAAGGGATGTGCAGATGCCTTTCACTGCAGAAGAGAAGGAAAAGCCATTCTGCAGAATAACGCTACAACAAAGAAGTGTCAAAAGTATATTGTACAATATTTTGAAGGAGTTTCTTCATAGCTGCAAACCTATACTCTTTACAGATAAGTTGTTTCCTGAAGCATGAACAAGCTGTCTCTTAAAATAACAATAATTGCTTTCCAGTTCAACATACACTCCCAGAATGTGTAAGTTGCAGAAAATGAAGCCAGGATGATACAGTGAAGGAAAATAAGTATTTGACCCCCTGCTGATTTTGTATGTTTGCCACTGACAAAGAAATGACCAGTCTATCATTTTAATGGTAGGTTTATTTTAACAGTAAGAGACAGAACAAAAATATCCAGAATTTTTTTTTTTTTTTAAAGTAAGAAATTGATTTGCATTTTAATGAGTGAAATAAGTATTTGACCCCTTTGCAAAACAGGACTTGGTACTTGGTGGCAAAACCAATGTTGGCAATCACAGAGGAAAGATATTTCTTGTAGTTGGCCACCAGGTTTGCAAACATCTCAGGAGGGATTTTGTCCCACTCCTCGTAGCAGATCCTCTCCAAGTCATTAAGGTTTCGAGGCTGACGTTTGGTAACTCGAACCTTCAGCTCCCTCCACATATTTTCTATGGGCTTAAGGTTTGGAGACTGGCTAGGCCACTCCATGACCTCAATGTGCTTCTTCTTGAGGCACTCATTTGTTGCCTTGGCCGTGTGTCTTGGGTCATTGTCATGCTGGAATACCCATCCATGACCCATTTTCAATGCCCTGGCTGAACGAAGGAGGTTCTCACCCAAGATTTGACAGTACATGTCCATCGCCCCTTTTATGCAGTGAAGTTGTCCTGTCCCCTTAGCAGAAAAACGCCTCCAAAGCATGTTTCCACTTCCATGTTTGACGGTGGAATGGTGTTCGGGTCATAGGCAGCATTCCTCCACGTTGAGTTGATGCCAAAGAGCTTGATTTTAAACTCAACTGACAACCCTTTCACCCAGTTCTCCTCTGAATCATTCAGATGCTTATTAGCAAACTTCAGATGGTGCTTTCTTGAGCAGGGGGACCTTGCAAGCGCCGCAGGATTTCAGTCCTTCGTGGTGTAGTGTTACCAATTGGTTTCTTGGTGACTATGGTCCCAGCTGTCTTGAGACCCTTGACAAGATTCTCCCGTGTAGTTCTGGGCTGATTGCTCACCGTTCTCATGATCAATGAAACTCCACAAGGTGAGATCTTGCATGGAGACCCAGATTGAGGGCAAGATTGACAGTTATTTTGTGTTTCTTCCATTTGCACCAACTGTTGTCACCCTCTCACCAACCTACTTGGCGATGGTCTTGTAGCCCATTCCAGCTTTGTGTAGGTCTACAATCTTGTCCCTGACATCCCTGGACAGCTCTTTGGTCTTGACCATGATGGAGAAATTGGAATCCGATTGCTTATGTGGACAGGTGTCTTTTATACAGGTAACAAGCTGAGATTAGGAGTGCTCCTAATCTCAGCCCGTTACCTGTATAGGAAACACCTGGGAGCCAGAATCTTGCTGAAGTACAGGGGATCAAATACTTATTTCACGCATTAAAATGCAAATCAATTTATAACTTTTTTTAAATGGATTTTTCTGGATATTTTTGTTGTTATTCTGTCTCTCACTGTTAAAATAAACCCATCATTAAAATTAGACGGATCATTCTTTGTCAGTGGGCAAATGTACAAAATCAGCAGGGGATCAAATACCTTTTTCCCCTCACTGTATAACACCAGGGTGCATTTACAGGAGTCAACATTATTAGAAGACATCCAAAGACCAGGAAAGAAGTCTCTGGAAAGCAGACTAAATTTTGCTGTAAAGCCCCAATCCACCTTTGCCCACCTACCTTTAAAATATTCACTCTATGTATACCCTAAACTGGTTGTAAACCTCAGACATGAAATATGAACAAAGCATATACCTAGATTCAGAACACTAAGTGTAATTTCTGTTTGCGGCCTCATTCCTCTGCTATCTGCATGAGTCACCTCTGACAAGTTTTCCTGACACCAAGAGGAGAAAAAAAAAAAAAAGGATGACAGCAGTGGGATCTCCAGCACACAGCCTGCTATTGACAGCCTCAGCTCAGTTTGTGTGAGCTGAAGGGGGTGTGTCCCTTCCCTCCAATTACTTCAGCTTCTCACCCCGCTTGCCGACCAGCTGCCGTCATACTGGGGCAGGTCAGCACGTTCCTGCGAACAGTCGAGCCAGAACAGGAACGTGTGTGTGTGTGTGTGTGTGTGTGTGTGTGTGTGTGTGTGTGTGTGTGTGTGTGTGTGTGTGTGTGTGTGTGCACAAATCCCTGTTCTGTGAGGAGAGGAGAGATAGATCGTGTGTTCCTACTATCTAGGAACAACGATCTGTCATCTCCTTTAGTCAGTTCCATCCCCCTACAATTAAAACACACACGAGGGAACAGTTAACCCCTTGATTGCCCCCTAGTGTTAACCCCTTCCCTGCCAGTAACATTTACACAGTAATCAGTGCATTATTATAGCACTGATCGCTGTATAATTGTTAATGGTCCCAAAAATGTGTCAAAGGTGTCCGATCTGCCATAATGTTGGAGTCCCGATAAAAATCGATAATCATCGCCATTACTAGTAAAAAAAAAAAAAAAATAAAAATGCCATAAATCTTTCCCCTATTTTGTAGACGCTATAACTTTTGAGCAAACCAATCAATATACGCTTATTGTGATTTTTATTACCAAAAATATGTAGAAGAATACATATCGGCCTAAACTGAGAAAAAAATTTGCTTTTAAAAAAAGAAAAAAAATGGGGATATTCATTATAGCAAATTACAAAATATTGCGTTTTTCAAAATTGTCGCTTTTTTTCTTCATAGCGCAAAAAATAAAAACCGCAAAGATGATCAAATACCACCAAAAAGAAAGCTCTATTTGTGGGAAAAAAGGACGTAAATTTTGTTTAGGTACAACATCGCACGACCGCGCAATTGTCAGTTAAAGTGACGCCGTGCCGAAGCGCAAAAAGTGGCCTGGTCAATTGAGCAGCCAAAACTTCCGGGGCTGAAGTGGTTAACATTTCCAATTAGCCACCATACAATGAGATCTCACACAAAACAACTCACCAAGAAGATATCTCAGAGTCTATGTCTTCGTCTCCAGCTATTTGCACAGAGGGAATGGATCCTTCCTCGTCGCTGGACAGAGTGATGGTCTTGCTGGGGATGACAGGTAGAGTAGATTTCGGGGCTACTCTATCATCAGGATCCAAATCATCCTGAAAGCCAGCCACCATGGGATTTGAGCCCGGTACATCCACATCACTGTACAGAGATAAAGAAGTTTCAGAGAAGGGAAAGACACTTGGTAAAATATGGGAGGTGTCAGTCACCCACCATGATGGGGTAAAAGGGTGACATGATGACAAGGGACAAACATCACATGACCTAAAAGACCAAATGCACGTTATTGCAACCAGTATTCACATTTTTGCTATCAACTGATTCATTCCGCAATAGCTTTGACATTACTTATGTTATTTATGTGAAAATTGCATGAGATTTGCACTATATTGTTTGCTGCACAAAAGAAATAGGGGAGAAAGGGAGTCAATAAGGGAGAAGGTAACAAAATGTAAAATGTGAAGGCCCTTCGCGATACCTATTGGATCAATGTGAATAATAAAGTGTGAAAAACGTGACAATCAATGATTGTACCCAGATGAAAAATCTAGAGTGTTCACAATACACATAAAAGTAAATAAATAAAAAGCGATCTCACGCAGTAATAAACTGTCACAGACAATGAAATAAGTACAATGGTCGTGCATCAGCGTGTGTGTGTGTGTGTGTGTGTGTGTGTGTGTGTGTGTGTGTGTGTGTGTGTGTGTGTGTGTGTGTGTGTGTGTGTGTGTGTGTGTGTGTTATATATACACACAGCCCTCAAAAATTGCACTCGCCTGCTCGCATTTTGCGAGTGCATTTTGAGGGCTGGCGAGGAAGGGCTGCCTGGAGCGGAGGGGAGCGAGCACCGCCTGCAGCCTGGGTGGAATGGGAGTACTTCTCCCAGCGATCATGAGAGAGAGCCGATCGGATGGTCAGAGCGCAGCACAGGGGGGAAACACAGCGATAAACAGATTTCTTTTAACATTGCAGTGTTTCCCACTGCTCGCTGATAGATAGAGCCCCGCCCCCTGGTCCGGGACTTTGATAGACAGATCACACGTCCAATCAGGACAGGCGATCTGTCATTCAAAGTTTCCGGCCAGGGGGCGGGGCTGTATATGACGTTGAGCGGCGGGAACTCGGCAATTGAATGAAAAGCTGGCCACAGGGTGCATGGAGGATGGACACAGGCAGGGTGCATGGAGGATGGACACAGGCAGGGTGCATTGGTGGGCACGGATAAAGTTGTTATATTATAATATTTGTTTTTATAACTTAATTCTGCATAAAACATTTTAAGTGTCATTTAATGAGATAATATATGAGGGAGTGTTTAGGGGTGGGGCCGAGCGTGTTTAGGGGCAGGGCGTGGCGGGGTAACTGGTGGCGAGTAACCCTTGAGGCCTGGCTAGTAGCTCAGGACTTGAAATTTTGAGCCCTGTTTATATATATATATATATATATATATATATATATATATATATATATATGTCTATATATATATATATATATATATATATATATATATATATATACAATATATATACACATTTATATACATATATATACACACACACACACACACACACACACACACTGATGTCTATCTAAGGCTGGCCATACATTATATCATTTTCTTGTACAATTTTCCTTTAGGATTTAGCAAAAACCTATAATATGATCAGGCAGGCCCTTGCAATACATAGTTGAGGATAAATCTAAAGGAAATTGAATAAAAAATAAAAAAAAATGGTATGTATTGCCAGCCTTACACAGCTTCTTGTGATGGTGCGACAATTCTGCTGCATTGCTCCCAAGTTCAAAGCAGTGTAGTCACTAATGTAGGCTGTGCCTGCTTGCACTACAGAGGAATGAGAGGATGTTACAAGGATGTTGTGGCTGACGATTCTCAAACCTGTGGCTTGTCAATCAGCATCTGACCACACCTAGTCCTGCCCACTGTTTTCAGGACTGACAGACCTGCCTCTGCAGCTCAAAACCCTCCCACTGTGAGCTGCAGTGTCAGAGTGGGAGCGTGGGAGACACAACTGGAGGAGAATTAAAGTGACACTAAAGGTCCGTTTTTTTTGTTTTGTTTTTTAAATAACAAAACGCATCATACTTACCTCCACTGTGCAGCTCGTTTTGCACAGAATGGCCCGAACCTGCTCTTCTGGGGTCCCTTGCAGCTCCTCCCCACATCAGATAACCCCCTGGGAGAAGCGCTCTCCGGGGGGGGGGGGGGGGGGGGGGTTACCTTGCGGGTGCACTCCAGAGTCCAGCATTCGGCATCCATAGAGGCCCAATGCAGGACTTGGCCCCACCCCCTGGTGCTTGCGTCATTGGATTTGAATGACAGCAGCGGGAGCCAATGGCTGTCACTGACGTGTTTTTTCACCTTAATGCATAGGATGCATTAAGGTTAAAATACACAAACTTTTACAATCCCTTTAAACTCAGGGAGGGTAAGTGAATATTAAGTTATTATATTGCTTTGTGGAGGCTTGCACTTTAGAAAGAAACTGGAGTTTGGACCCATTTTGACTGTCAACTGAAGCCCTAGTACACCCATAGTGCAGAAGTGGTTAATAAACACCTCCCCCAGATTAAATTAATACATTAAAACAATGACAGACCAATAACCCTATGCAAATTGTGAAAAGTTGGCACACATTCTCCCTAGTCGGCACCTTCTTTGCATATTTTACTCTGCATTAACAAAATATGCGTCTCTTATTGATGCAGATGACATTCATCTGTCTGTCCGTGTTGAACAGAAACATCAGCTCATATCATTCTCCAAGCCATTTTGCAATTCAGTGGTGACTCACACAGCTATGACCTGACATCTATCCATACCAATCTATGTCTTACCATTGAGGTCTCTGAAATGTTACCGAATCTCTCAGTCTGCACTTCGAGACCAATACAAGTATCAATTTCTGGTTCTACCCTTGAGTATTTCCTTTTCGCTGTGCAATGTCTAACACACACAACACATAAATCACACGTTATATCTACCAATGTTGCTAAAGGAAAGATCTATTTCTAAAGCCATGAATCAAAGGGGTGAACATTTATCACTACTCTCGTAATAAATTAAGATTCATGAGGTGAACTAAAGAGAGGAGCAGCTAACAAACCCTCTGAGAAAAGTGGGTGGTAGGCTGATCTGCGGTCTTGCCACATGTAATCTGTGTGAAAAAAACAAAACATTTAATACACTGTGCTTCTGTGACATCATGTTTGCACTGCCTGCAACCTTTCTGACTGCCATGGTTGAAAGGGTTAGTTCACCTTTTCTGAAAAAAATGTAAAAAGGTGAACAGTGTACACCCTCCTCCCCACTCCCCGCTGTACTTACCTCAGTGGACAATGAGCTGTCCGTGCCCACCCAGCTGATACAGAGGTCTGGGTATTTGAAATGCCTTCTCTTCTCCCTTCTCTTTCTGGAGAGCTTCTGGGACAGATCAGAGCGATCCTCAATGGTCAGCACAGAGCATCGCTGAGATCCTGCCAGGAAGCACTGCAGACTGAAGAGAGAAGAGCGGGGTTTCAAATGCCAGGACCGCTGCACCAGCTATGTGGGTACATCTCTCAGCTCCATGGCCCAGATGTAAATACAGTCACACACAGGGGGTGGGAAGGACGTAGAGTGTTCGTTTACCTTTTTATTTTTTATAAAAAAGTGAACCCTTTAAATTATATATCCTTGGTGCATATTTTATATATAAAAAAAAGCACAAACATTTTGAGGTTTGGCAATCTATAATACTTTACCAACCTCAACAAGACAGAACTAAGCTAAATGCTTTAGTTAAACCCAGTTGTATATACTGTAAGTGACCCAGTTAGTCGCATACAAAAATACAACTAGAGGTCTACAGGAACCTCATACCCCCAACCTAATGTCTTTCACCTGCAGATTCCCGAAGACTTCCATTAGGTCAGGTTATGAAAACAGTGGGTACAGTGTGCTGCGGGGAAGCCCCAGACGGGCAGTGTGAAAGCGCCCTTATGCCGCGTACACACAATGGAAACAGGCCGATGGGAGCTTTTCATCGGATTTTCCGACCGTGTGTATGCCCATCGGTCTTTTTCTGTCGTAATTTCCGACGGACTTTGGATTGAGAACCTGTTCTTAATTTTTCCGACGGAAAACCTTTCTATCGGATTTATCGATCGAGTGTATGCAATTCCGACTTGCAAAATTCCGACGCATGCTCGGAAACAATTCGACGCGTGCTCAGAAGCATTAAACTTCCCTTTTTTAAGGCGTGGTGTTATTGAACGTCGGAATTTGGTGTGACCGTGTGTAGGCAAGACAGTTTGAGCGAAATTCTGTCGGAATTTCCGACGGGAAAACCATCAGAGCTTTTTTCGACGAGAATTCCGACCGTGTATACGCGGCATAACTCTACAAAAGCCACATCTGACCTCAATATTACAATTGAAGAAGATGACTGGAACACACATGGACAATACAATTCTGCTTTTTGAGTGTTGCTGCCATAGAACCCAACTTTAAAAAGCACCATTCTACCGTTAGCTGGTCCCTGACAGAATAGCCAAATGTGTTCCTGGATACACCCCTAGTGATTCAAAGGATGCAATGAACTGGACATTCCCACACATATATGGTGGACAGGCTTAACTCTGCACAGCTTCTGGACCAAGGGTTTCCACATTCAGAAATCAGAGGAGGTGCTACCCCTACAGGGCCCTGCAAAGCACTCTTAAATATGCCCAATTCAGGCTTTTTACATGTCCTCTCAGCAGCTAAACAATCGCTGGGCATGGAAAAGTGACAACCATGAAAAGATTGAAGCCACACCAGTGGACAGAATACCCAAGTACACCCAAGTGTAGCAACCTTCTGTGAAAATAGCTTCCGACTGCCAGGCTTTGACAGTATTCTCCTGGAACCCTAAGGTAGAATTCCAGCCTAAAGCCGGCTACACATTCCAGCAGGCTGTACAAAAAAAAAAAAACTGACAGATTGCTGTCCTAACACAAGCTATGTTAGTACAGTGATGTTCCCTGCTGTGCTATTGTGTTCTGACAGGAGAAACACAGCCCCGCACCAGGACACACCGATCAGCGCTCACAGCCATTGGCTGCCAGCCCTGATCGAATAATGGTTTTACCAGCATGCCCGTTTGACAGAAGCCAGACGTGGGACTAGCTTCTTTCAGACAGGGAGCTGTGCACATGGGCTGAAAGTGGCCCGGTTCCTGTCAAACAGACCATTTTCAGCCCACGTGTACATGGCATGACACTGGACTGTCTTAAAGTACTTTGCAAATGCGCTTATTTTTACCATTGCATACTGAATGCATACTACTAACGTTCATTAATTAAAAAAACATTTTTTAAACTTGCAATCCGCTTCCTCATCTCTTCCTCTACTGGGACACCCTTTCTTCTCTTTATTTTCTTTCTTCTGATCTCTCCTCTCTTTTCTGTTGGATTCGATCCGATCCTTCTTAGTGGACATTGAGTGTGCATTGGTGCCTTAGGGGCACTTTCTTTTTGAGGATAGGGGCACCTATACCTTTATCATCATAAACATGGCCCTGTTAGGCCTCGATAAGTTCTAGTTCATACCTTGCACATGCTTTATGACGGGTGCTATTATTATTGTGATATTTAACCTGCTCACAGGGTGCGTATTATAGGAATAAAAAATTGCCACTGATAACTACGTAAAGCACTTTCGCTACTTATAGGAGATGTTCACTTTTGTTCAATTATATGTTCTTTCTGTAACTGCAACATTTATAGTACATATGCTTTGTACTGTTTGAAAAACGAATTTAAACTGATTAGAATATAAAACTTGCAATACATCCAAGGACACAATTTATTTTTGGTGTTGGACAAAAATTAACAATTCTGAAAGGATTTTTTTCTCCCTGTGATGCCATTGGAGAGATCTTACTTACTTTCTGTCTCTGTGACAGCCATACAAGAACTGGGGGTAGTGACTGTCACCAGGATAGGAAGTCACAGACAGCAATAAAAAGAAAAAACTGTCAGATGTTCTAACCCCTTCCCTTAGAGGTACAGTACGAATTAAATTTTTTTCCAAACTTTAAAGTATATGGATTTTGGTCTGTGGCCTTGATAGAGAAAATGTCCCATCATTTCCAGTCTCATCAACAGACACACAAACAGAAATATATACCCAACAGAATCTCTAAAAGCTTTACATTATCTAAAAGATTCTAAAATATTGGGCTTTAAAATGCAAATTTTCTGATACAAGCAAAAATGTGGGTTAGTATGACATAGCCACCTACCTATCGCTGTCTCTCCTGTCTCGAGGAGGGGGTCTTTCTGGTTGATTCGGAGTTGCGCTGTCCTCCAGGAAGCTGCGATCTAAGCTCTCATCAGGAACAAAGTCCTCCACACTCTGGACTTTCACTAGCTGCTCAGCATGCGTTGGAGTCTCCGCTGGCATAGGGGAGCAAAAGATTAAGGGTAATGAAACAAAGCACAATAACAAAGCTTCAAAATAAACATTTTTGCTTTACTTATAAAATTTGTAAGTAATTCATAGGGGATATTTCCACGAGTGGCGATCTCTGTAAAATGCCAACTCAAGAATCCCACCAGTTCCTAATCAATCATTAGACCTCGTTCTCACCTTGCAAAATGGCTAGTTCCTCAAAAACGTACAGGCTGCTTTCCTCCCCACAAAACTACCATCACAGAAAAGCTTCTAATGACTTCAGGACCTTCCTTCTCTTTTAGCTGTCTGAAAGATGTCACTAAAACTTAACAACGATACATGCATTAGATCAGCCTTTTTCAACCAGGGTGCCCAGACACCCAGGGGTGCCTTGGCAAAATGCCTAAAAATCCAAAAAGTCAGCAGGTGGATCAAGCATATCTATCTTTTAGTTACACAAAGTCACAGGTTCTCATTGTGCACCATTACAAATTTACAACACCATTACAACTTTCCAGCCGCTGGTGTCCTAACAACCAATGACATCATCAGTTGATAAGGAGGACCCCTACACAGTATGCTTGTTTTGCCCTCTCCATCAGCACTGGGGTCACATTAGCTAAGCGAGGGAGAGAAACCTTGCAATACTAGTCAATAGCAGCATGCAAAAATGTATTGGAAGTATAAATCACGGGTTTTTTTTTTTTTACATTTACGAATGGGCGGCCTGAGATTATGCATCATTTTAAAGGGTGCCTTGGCTGGAAAAAAGTTGAGAGAAAGACTGCTTTAGATTCATCACACAAAAGCCTTCCCTGAGATACCTTCCTTCTATATGTCCAGCTAATTACCTACCCTTTTTGGCTTGAGGCCTAAAGAGCAGTCTCTCCCCTTGCAAGCATGATTTCAGCAGGTGAATTGCAAATCCAGGGGAAAAAAAAAAAAAGTTTTGAAAATACTAAATGTAAATGCCATATCTTGGAGTTCAGTGCAAGACATGGGTAAAGTATTCATAGACTAGATTATATGATTCTGTGTCCTCTAGGACTGGCATAGCAGGATTTGAGTAGGAGAAGAGTCAGGTAGGCTGCTTGTTGCCAAAGTAATGGTCAAAGATACAGGGTCACCCTGTCTTAATGTCCATGAGGCTGCACTGTAAATAAAGTCCAATCTTGCCTGTAATGGTGGAAAGAGCCCCGGGGGGGGGGGGGGGGGCTCATGTAGTGCGGTAGGGTTCTAGATGGTTCTAGGGGAGGCAGCCTGGGGGGGGGGGGGGGGGGGGGGGGGGGGGGGGGGGGGGGTTGTCCTTAAAAGCTTGCCAGTGTCCAACCACCTGAATGCACATGCCTAGAATCTGTGGTGTATGAACAAGTTGCCTGAGTCCTATACTATACGATTAAGAAATAATGGGTTCCATTCACAAAAGCATATTTAGGTGTCAAGTCACATTTCGTCTAAATATCAAATGCGATCCTGAAACTGTCAATTAACCACTTTAGCCCCGGACCAATTGTCAGCTTAAGGACCAGAGGTCTTTTTTCAATTTCGCACTGCACTACTTTAACTGGTAATTGCGCGGTCATGCAATTTTGTAACCAAACGAAATTTGCGTCCTTTTCTTCCCACAAATAGAGCTTTCTTTTGATGGTATTTGATTGCCTCTGTGATTTTTTATTTTTTGCGATATAAACGGAAAAGGAGCGAAAATTTTGAAAAAAAAAGAGATTTTCTACTTTTTGTTATAAAAAAAAAAAATCTAATAAACTCAATTTTAGTCAAACATTTGGGCCAAAATGTATTCAGCCACATGTCTTTAGTAAAAAAAAATGCCAATAAGCGTATATTTATTGGTTTGCGCAAAAGTTATAGCGTCTACAAACTAGAGTACATTTTCTGGAATTTACACGGCTTTTAATTTATGACTACCTATCTCATTTCTTGAGGTGCTAAAATGGCAGGGAAGTACAAAACCCCCCCAAATGACCCCATTTTGGAAAGTAGACACCCCAAGCTATTTGCTGAGAGGCATGTTGAGCCCATTGAATATTTTTTTTTTTTTAGTCCCAAGGGATTGAATAAAGACAAAAAAAAAAAAAAAAAAAAATTTTTTTCATAAAGTTGTCACTAAATGATATATTCCTCACACATGCCATCGTTATATGTGGAGATGCACCCCAAAATACATTTTGCTGCTTCTCCCGAGTATGGGGATACCACATGTGTGGGACTTTTTGGGAGCCTAGCCGCGCACGGGGCCCCGAAACCCAATCAACGCCTTCAGGGTTTCTAAGGGTGCAAATTTTTGATTTCACTCCTCACTACCTATCACAGTTTTGAAGGCCATAAAATGCCAAAATAGCACAAAACCCCCCCAAATGACCCCATTTTGGAAAGTAGACACCCCAAGCTATTTGCTGAGAGGCATGTTGAGTACATGGAATATTTTATATTTTGCCACAAGTTGCGGGAATATTACAAACTTTTTTTTTTTTGCCCAAAGTTGTCACTAAATGATATATTGCCCACACATGCCATGGGCATATGTGGAATTACACCCCAAAATACATTCTGCTGCTTCTCCTGAGTACGAGGATACCACATGTGTGGGACTTTTTGGGAGCCTATCCGCATACGGGACCCCGAAAACCAAGCACCGCCTTCAGGATTTCTAAGGGCATAAATTTTTGATTTCACTCCTCACTACCTATCACTACCTATCACAGTTTTGAAGGCCATAAAATGCCAAGATGGCACAAAACCCCCCCAAATGACCCCATTTTGGAAAGTAGACACCCCAAGCTATTTGCTGAGAGGCATGTTGAGCCCATTGAATATTTTTTTTTTTAGTCCCAAGTGATTGAATAAAGACAAAAAAAAAAAAAAAAAAAAAAATGTATTCAAAAAGTTGTCACTAAATGATATATTGCTCACACATGCCATGGTTATATGTGGAATTGCACCCCAAAATACATTTTGCCACTTCTCCTGAGTACGGGGATACCACATGTGTGGGACTTTTTGGGAGCCTAGCCGCGTACGGGGCCCCGAAACCCAAGCACCACCTTCAGCATTTCTAAGGGTGTAAATTTTTGATTTCACTCCTCACTACCTATCACAGTTTCGAAGGCCATAAAATGCCAAAATTGCACAAAACCCCCCCAAATGACCCCATTTTGGAAAGTAGACACCCCAAGCTATTTGCTGAGAGGCATGTTGAGTACATGGAATATTTTATATTTTGCCACAAGTTGCGGGAATATTACAAACTTTTTTTTTTTTTGCCCAAAGTTGTCACTAAATGATATATTGCCCACACATGCCATGGGCATATGTGGAATTACACCCCAAAATACATTCTGCTGCTTCTCCTGAGTACGGGGATACCACATGTGTGGGACTTTTTGGGAGCCTATCCGCATACGGGACCCCGAAAACCAAGCACCGCCTTCAGGATTTCTAAGGGCATAAATTTTTGATTTCACTCCTCACTACCTATCACTACCTATCACAGTTTTGAAGGCCATAAAATGCCAAGATGGCACAAAACCCCCCAAATGACCCCATTTTGGAAAGTAGACACCCCAAGCTATTTGCTGAGAGGCATGTTGAGCCCGTTGAATATTTTTTTTTTTAGTCCCAAGTGATTGAATAAAGACAAAAAAAAAAAATAAAAAAAATTTATTCAAAAAGTTGTCACTAAATGATATATTGCTCACACATGCCATGGTTATATGTGGAATTGCACCCCAAAATACATTTTGCTGCTTCTCCTGAGTATGGGGATACCACATGTGTGGGACTTTTTGGGAGCCTAGCCGCGTACGGGGCCCCGAAACCCAAGCACCGCCTTCAGGATTTCTAAGGGTGCAAATTTTTGATTTCACTCCTCACTACCTATCACAGTTTCGAAGGCCATAAAATGCCAAAATAGCACAAAACCCCCCCAAATGACCCCATTTTGGAAAGTAGACACCCCAAGCTATTTGTTGAGAGGCATGGTGAGTATTTTACAGCTCTCATGTGTTTTTGAAAATGAAGAAAGTAAAGAAAAAAAAAAAATTTTTTTTTTCTTTTTTCAATTTTCAAAACATTGTGACAAAAAGCGAGATCTGCAAAATACTCACCATACCTCTCAGCAAATAGCTTGGGGTGTCTACTTTCCAAAATGGGGTCATTTGGGGGTGGTTTGTGCCATCTGGGCATTCCATGGCCTCCGAAACTGTGATTGGCAGTGAGGAGTGAAATAAAAAAATTACACCCTTAGAAAGCCTGAAAGCGGTGCTTGGATTTTGGGGTCCCGTACGCGGCTAGGCTCCCAAAAAGTCCCACACATGTGGTATCCCCGTACTCAGGAGAAGCAACAGAATGTATTTTGGGGTGTATCTCCACATATGCCCATGGCATGTTTGAGCAATATATCATTTAGTGACAAGTTTTTGTAAAAAAAAATATTATTTTTTTTTTTTTCATTATTCAATCTCTTGGGACCAAAAAAAAAAAATATTTAATGGGCTCAACATTGCTCTCAGCAAATAGCTTGGGGTGTCTACTTTCCAAAATGGGGTCATTTGGGGGGGGTTTGAACTGTCCTGGCATTTTATGCACAACATTTAGAAGCCTATGTCACACGTCACCCACTCTTCTAACCACTTGAAGATAAAGCCCTTTCTGACACTTTTTGTTTACATGAAAACATATTTTTTTTTTGCAAGAAAATTACGTTGAACCCCCAAACACTATATATATTGTTAAAGCAAAGGCCCTACAGATTAAAATGGTGGGTGTTGCATTTTTTTTTTTCCACACAGTATTTGCGCAGCGATTTTTCAAACGCATTTTTTGTGGAAAAAAATACACTTTTTTTTATTTTAATGCACTAAAACACACTATATTGCTCAAATTTTTGATGAAATAAAAAATATGATCTTAGGCCGAGTACATGGATACCAAACACGACATGCTTTAAAATTGCGCACAAACACGCAGTGGCGACAAACTACATACATTTTTAAAAGCCTTTAAAAGCCTTTACAGGTTACCACATTAGATTCACGGAGGAGGTCTACTGCTAAAATTACTGCCCTCGATCTGACCTTCGCGGTGATACCTCACATGCATGGTGCAATTGCTGTTTACATATGACGCCAGACCAACGCTTGTGTTCGCCTTTGCGCAAAAGAAGGGGGGGCAGGGGTGCTTTTTTTTTTTTTTTTTTTTTAGTTTTTCTTTTTATTTAGCTTTTTTATTTTATTTTTAAACTGTTCCTTCCATTTTTTTTTTCTTAGTTGTCATTTTTATTGTTATCGCAGGGAATGTAAATATCCCCTATGATAGCAATAGGCAGTGACAGGTACTCTTTTTTTGAAAAAATTGGGGTCTATTAGACCCTAGATCTTTCCTGTGCCCTCAAAGCATCTGACCACACCAAGATCGGTGTGATAAAATGCTTTCCCAATTTCCCAATGGCGCGGTGGGTATGCCCACCATTAGAATACCTCCCTTCATCCACCCACTTCTAATGATGGGCATACATGCACCATTTATATATGCCGAAGCATGGGGGCATCCTCCCGCAAAAAAAGTTATGCCACGTATACATGGTCGAACTTTTTTCGACCGTATGTACGTGGCATTAGGAGCAAAATCGCTCCTCCGCCCTCTGCTGCCCCCATGCTTCGGCATATATGCTCTTTTTTTTAACTGTGGTGGTGAAATCACCTCCTACAGCATTGGAGTCGCGGCTTTATGTATCGTGGGAGCAAACGCTGTTGCTGTCAAGATAAATAAATCCACGCTGCAACTGAATGGCGTACCTGCTAAGCAAATAATGGTTAACATTAAAACAAAGTAACATTAGAGTATAACAGTAAGACCTTACCATACCATACCTGCAAAGCAAATACCAAAAAAAAACATAGTAAAAAATAAAACATTTTGTTAACGCAACCGGTGCCTAAAATATATATATGCCGAAGCATGGGGGCATCCTCCCGCAAAAAAGTTATGCCACGTACACATGGTCGGACTTTTTTCGACCGTATGTACGTGGCATTAGGAGCAAAATCGCTCCTCCGCCCTCTGCTGCCCCCATGCTTCGGCATATATGCTCTTTTTTTTTAACTGTGGTGGTGAAATCACCTCCTACAGTGTTGGAGTCGCGGCTTTATGTATCGTGGGAGCAAACGCTGTTGCTGTCAAGATAAATAAATCCACGCTGCAACTGAATGGCGCACCTGAAAACAAAAAAATGGTTAACAATAAAACATACCTGAAAAGCAAGCATGATAAAACATAATAAAACATTGCAGAATAGAATAGAGTAAAAAAGAGCAACAATAGAGAGAGAACAATAAAACGACAACTATTTTTGGTTTTTTATTTTATATATTTTTTTGGGGTTTTTTTTTTTTTTTGTACTTTTTTTTTTTATTTTTATTTTTTACACTTTTTTTTTAAACTATAACTATAATTTTAACTGTAACGGTCGGGTCTCAAAATGCGATGGCATTCTTGAGACCCTGTAACTATAATTTTAACTGCAACGGTCGGGTCTCAAAATGCGATGGCATTCTTGAGACCCTGTGAAAGTGTATCCTAGCCTGTGAAATGCTGTACCCTACGCTAAAACCTCACTAGTTCGTGGTAGCGTTCAAAGCATTCACCAACGCAGAGACCAGGATTGTCAGGACAGCGTGGACAATAATAACGGGTGTCACGCCTAAATCCGCGCTTGGTACAGACACGACATCTTCTTTGGGGGGCTCGTTGGGTAGGGGTACTCTGGAGGACATGAGGATAATGCCTCTCATGCAGCCGGCTTACTGCATTTGGTAGGGGATGGTGAGGTGTGGAATCGCCTGGATACAGGAGTTCCATGACAACCGCTCCCTGGAATTCAAGGAAGGGTAACGTCCCGCCTGAAGCTCCGTATAGCACATGAGCATTCAGCAAAGCCAATTGGAATAAATAAATAGACACTTTTTTGTACCAGCGTCTAGCCTTACGGACAACTAGGTACGGCGCCAACAACTGGTCGTTGAGGTCCACCCCCCCCATATTAAGGTTGTATTCGTGGATACAGAGGGGTTTCGTCACAACACCAGCCGCCGTACGAATTTGGACTGTCGTGTCTGCATGAAGGGAGGTAAGAACGAAAACATTCCTATTATCCCTCCACTTCACAGCGAGCAAGTTATTACACTTCAAGCAGGCTCTCTCCCCCAGCCTAAGACGGGAATCTACAAGCCGCTGGGGAAAGCCCCGGCGATTAGGTCGCACGGTGCCACATGCTCCAATCTGATGATCAAACAAGTGACTAAACAGTGGCACGCTCGTGTAATAATTGTCCACGTACAAGTGGTACCCCTTTCCGAATAAGGGTGACACCAAGTTCCACACTATCTTGCCAGCGCTCCCTATGTAATCTGGACAGTTCTCCGGCTCTACGTGACTATCTTTTCCCTCATAAACCGTAAAGCTCCACGTATAGCCTGTTGCCCTGTCACAGAGCTTGTAGAGCTTGACCCCGTATCTGGCACGCTTGCTGGGAAGGAACTGTTTGAAAGACAAGCGGCCAGAAAACTTAATCAGGGACTCGTCAACGCAGACAACTTGATTGGGCGTAAACAAGGCTGCAAAACATTGGTTGAAGTGGTTTATGAGGGGCCGAATTTTGTAGAGCCGATCAAATTCAGGGTCTCCACGAGGACGACAAAGTTCATTGTCACTGAAGTGCATGAAGCGCAAAATCATCTCGTATCGTGCCCTGGACATGGAGGCAGAGAACACGGGCATATGGTGGTGCGGTGAGGTGGACCAATAAGACCTCAGCGTCGGGAATTTGTGTAAGCCCATGTTGAGGGAAAGGCCCAGAAAGGTCTTAAATTCGGAAACCGTAATTGGTTTCCAATCTCTGGCAAGGGAAGGCACTTGGGGATTAGCGGCGATGTGTTGACCAGCGTATATATTACTTTGGTCCACAATAGATCTATAGAGATCTTCCGTGAAAAACAGCGAATAAAAATCGGATGGCTTAAAATCAGCTGTTTCCACCTGAATACCGGGTTGGCCAGTGAATGGGGGAAGTACGGGTTCTGCAGAAGTGGTGGGCACCCAATCAGGATTGGCGAATTCTGCAGGAAGGACACTATGTGATCGACGGGCCTGCCTTTGTCTTCTTCTTGGTGGCAGCGGGACACTACTTGTGCTTGCCACCTCGCCAGCTTGAACTGCACTTATGGGACTCGCCACGTCACCAAGTGTTACTGCAGTGCTGGTTTGACTACGTCCAGGGTGTACTAGGCCGCTGGTGCTTGCCAGTTCACCAGAAGGAATAGCGGCGCTAGTACTTCTCTGCTCCATACGAGAGACCTGCGGTTCCTGCACCTCAACAACATCAGAAGATCGGGATCGGGTACGCCTGACCTTAGCAGGGACCTCACCTTCGTCGTCAGAGCTATCTGTCATGGAGCCACTGTCGTCTACTGGATCGTATTCTGAGCCTGATTCTGACAGATGAGTGACCTCCTCTTCACTATCTGACATACTCAGAAACAAGTAGGCCTGTTCACTAGTGTACTTGCGATTTGCCATTTTGGGCTCTAAATTTAGTAGTACACTAGTGAGATTCACAGGAAAAAAAGCTCCTAGGCTGCTGGCGAATGAATCAAAACGCTACCAAAAAAACTGTTAGCGATCGCAGGGATCAGGCCTGACTCTGCGAACGCTGCAGTTATGTGTGCTTAGTGTTTTGGAAGTGACAGTGATCGATCGATACTGCACTTGGGTGGGCTGGGCTGGGCTGGGCGGAGGGGGAAAACGCAGGTGCTAGCAGGTATCTGGGCTGATCCCGCTAACAATGCGTTTTTTGGAACCCTAAACTGCTGGGACGCTAGTATAGATCTGATCAGATCAGATATTGATCTGTTCAGATACTATACCACTAAGGGAGGTGTATGCTTTGCGCGTGGGTGTTTGCGGTACTGGCACTAACCTGGGGCGACGCAGACCTTATTTGACCCTAACACCTAATTGATATCACCCGCCGGGCGATCAGGGGGTTAAACCGATAGTTGGGTAATAAATGGCGGGTGCCCTCACAGTATAAAAAAATAAGCTAACTAACCAGCGTCACCCGTAACAGTTATACGGTGATCACTGGTGAAAGGGTTAACTAGGGGCAATCAGGGGGTTAAAACCTTTATTAGGTAATATATGGGGGTACCTGACGATATATAAAAACCTGACGGGGAACCTAAATAACTAAATAACTAACTGGCTAACCAGCGTCACCAGTGACACTTATACTGTGATCACTGGTGAAAGAGTTAACTCTAGGGGCAATCAAGGGGTTAAAACCTTTATTTAGGTTGTAATATGGGGGTACCTGACCTATAAACCTATTTATAATCCTATATAAACCTGGCGGTTACCTAAAAAAAAAACTGGCTACCTAGCGGCACCAGTGACACTAATAGAGCGATCAAAAAAACGATCGCTTAGTGACACTGGCAAAAGGGGGTGAAAGGGTTACCTAGGGGGCAATCAAGGGGTTAAACCTTTATTGGGGGGGGGTAGGGGGCTACCTTGGACCTAAAGGGGCCTAAAACTAACTGCCCTGACAGTTATTGCAGTCACACTGACACTAAATGCAGTGATCAGTAAATAAATGATCACTGCAATCAGTGACACTGTGACAGGGGGGGCAGGGGGTGATCTGGGGGGTGATCAGGGGGTGACAGGGGGGTGAAATATGTGCCTATGTGTGCCTGGTGTCAGTGTAGTGTTGGTGCACTAACCTGATGTCTTCACAGCTCCGCGTCCCGGTCAGAAAGACCGACACGAGGAGCGTGACATCACTTCCCCTTGCCTGTGTTTACAATTACACAGGAAGGGGAAGGAAGCGGACGAATCCCATTGGCCAGAGCGATCGGGAGGGGGTGGCCAGAAACGACTGGCCGTTACCTCGTCCCGCATCGCTTCTGAAGCCATCCCGACCGTCCCCGCCGGCGGAGGGGGGTCCGATCGGACCCCCCAACCGCCTGAAGAATGGCACGTACAGGTACGTGCTTCTGCCTGTACGTGCCATTCTGCTGACGTATATATACAGGGGGCGGTCGGGAAGTGGTTAATGCAAAACACTTGGTAAATAGCACATGAACAGGCAATAAATTCAATTCACAGAAGGAAATAAATAAACTAATTGCATGCGGTAATTAAGTAGTGGTCCAGGCATGCGGCATCTGTAGGAATGTGTATGATTTACTTGGTTGTTAGAGAGCAGGCAGCCATCATGTCCTTAACAACCGGTAAAGTCACCAGCTAAATGTAAAGAAAAGAATTGAAAAAAAAAAAAAAACAAACAAACATGGTATTTTAGTAGCTTTTTCGTGAATGCCAAAAGATTTTTTTTAAAGAATGCTGAGCATATTTTACCACTTTGTGTGTTTTTGTATATGACTGGCAAAGAATATAGGACTCTATTCACAAAGTTAGCTCCAAACAGATATGAAAAACACCTAATAACACAATTACGGTGTGTATTCATAAAAAAAATAGATATTTAAAACATATATTTAAATTCAGCTAATACACTTGGGTATTCGGTCTCTTGTAATCAATCCTCCATAAAGCAGCACTCAGAGCCAATCAGAATGCTGCATGCACATCTGCTGACCAGAAATATGGTAACAGGATGAAAGAGCGAAGGAAGGGGGGTCTTTACCATGCAAATGAACTTTCACTTTCCAATCACAGGCTGGAGGAAGGGAGGTGATCAGGTTTAATGCCTAAACTGAATCTAGAAAAATCTGGTCACAAACCTGGCTGTGAAGAGTGATAGGGTTGTGTACATCTCAGGCCTGAAAGGACCGAAATACAAAAAATTCTTTGGGATGTTAAACTTTTTTAATATATGAAATTCAATTGTGCATTTAGCTACTTGTCTAGCATTCAGCCTTTAAATATACCTGTCATGAGAGAAATACAAGGGCTGAAATTGCTTGAAATGTGAATTTTTGTCTTGCCTCAAATATGATATTCAAAGACCCAGAAGTCATAATATCTTATTATATTTGTTCCAGATCAAGTTATTGCACCAGCATGATAGTCAGGCAACTAGGGTTTTTAGAAAGGGAGGTTAGGAATGACTGTCTACATACTTTCATTGACAATTTTTCTTTTACCAGAGACATTGGGTTTCCTGCTGGTCTAGGGACCCACCTGGTTTGGCTGGTGGACTCTCTGCTGTGGACGATCCAAAGAGCCTTGACATGAAGCCACGTTTCTGCTGAGACTGCTGGGACAGCGGCGGAGAGGACACTGTAGATGGAGATGTGCCAGACATGTCAGAAACCTCAGCTGCTGGAGGTGGTGGAGAAGCAACCAGGGTAGGAGTGGGCATCTGAAGTGGAGTACCAGCGCCGGAGCTGTCAGGAGACCCAGAGGTAATGGGGACCACAGGAGACTGTGAGCCCGAAGATGGACTCTGCCCATTGGTTGCTACTGGAGACGCTAGACGCATATTATTCTCTAACATCTCTAGAAATCTGTGGGGAACATACAGAAAATATTGAACCTTTATCTGACAGATTGTGCAAATCTCAAAAGACGTCATCAGACTCTCAATAACTAAACTGAACTGATGGAGATAGAAGATCGTCTCGCTAATGAGACTGGTGTGAGTGGGAGGACGTGGCGCATGCCTGAAGATGCCAGATTGGCTAAAAACACGCTGAAAAGTAGAACAAATGCAGAACATTTATACACATCTATAATAATTAAGCCCCATACACACAGGCGTCAAAAGGTTACCACATGCTACCAAATGCTTAGAATTGAAAGAGGACAGGGCTGCATGATTAACGTTAAAGGAAACCTTATTTTTATATCTTTTAAAAAATGAGAACATATTTTAAGTTATTGCTGCAGTAAAGAGGAAGTAAAGTGCTGCCTTTTTTCCCCCTGACCTGCAAAGTAAAGGCATAATGTGCTAGTATGAATTGCATCTTCGCCCGTCTTCCTTCCGGGTCTGCCCCAATGATGTCACTCCCATTTATGTGTGCTGGAGTTGCCAGTCATGGCACAGCACTCTGAAGAAACAGCACGGGTGACCGTTTCTTCAGAGCGCAAACGCTGATGACGTCATCAGCTGCATATGCAGTAAATATCTCCTAAACTGTGCACATTAAGGAGATATTTAGAGTACCTATAGGTAAGCCGTATTATAGGCTTACCTTTCGGTACAAACAATCGATAGAAGTTTACTTCCACTTTAACCATACACTCATTCATTTTTTACTTTTGACAACTACTGTTATATTCCATGAAAACATTTGTAGATTACTCAAAGATTAGCCAATACTCTCTGAATTAACAACAGCTTAGATACTAAAAGAGAAGTTTGGGATTAGAAAAAAAAAAAACACTGTACTCACCCTGGTGAATGCAGCATCAGTCTGATGCTACATCTTTTCCCCGCCGCCTCTAGACTGAGAACATAGCAATCAGAGACCACTGATCGCTCAGTTCTTTGTCTTTAGTGAGCTGGTGATCGTCACTCTCTGCTCTGCCCCTCCAGCACTCACTGGAGCACTGGGCTGTGCAGGGGGTGGGAGCCGCATGCTCAGGCTCTCAGTGGTGTGCTAAGAAGCGGAGGCAGCTGCCGGTCCAGGCATCTGGATGGATCCAGACAAAGTCAGGATCTCTCCAGAGCCTGGACCAGCTGGGTGATGTCAGCTGACAGCAGGTTTTAGACCACGTTTGACTGAATACAGGTCACAGGAGTGCAGAAAAAAAAAAAAAAAAGTGTACTTCTTTGATCCCCAGGAGAAGGGCCAAAAGAGCTTTGGTCCTACTTCTCCTTTAACCACATGGGTAGTGCATTGTTTTCAGTGACTCAGCATATTACTAGACTTGTATTGTGAGAATGTGCTCTGCTTCTCCTGCAGCTCTGTCTGTTGAAGCTTTTGGAAATATCCAGTGCTTCCAGTTATGGAGGAGCATATGGCCTTCTTTCCCTTCTCCCACGTAGCAGTGATGGGGTCTAAGAATGGGGCAAAAGGTAAACCATCCTGTGGTAATTCAGACACAGACCAATACAGAGCTTACAACAGGGATTCGATTTAGGGATCCAGCAGGTAAACAGGGGGAGCACAGGAAAGGAAAGAGGGGGGGGGGAGGAGGGTTGTCTGTGCGCTTGCGGGCAGCATGGTTACAACTAAATCCAGCCATAGGCTGAATTAAAAAAAAAAAAAAAAAAAAAAAAATCGAACAGATTCCACCAACCATGCTAAACCGGGTGGATGGACAAATCTCCCACTGAGGTTATTGAACTCACAGAATACAGTACAGTGGGAGCTGTAGAACAGTAAATGCAGCCGATTGGCTGCTGTCAGTGTTCAAACAAAATTCATCTGCCTGGTTCCGTCAATTTTCAGATGGATGGATGTTGGGCATTAGGGCACAATCAGGGCCACCCACAACAAAAATTCCAAACAATTCATCAGAAACCAGAGGAAATAGAATCAGTGATCCCATCTCTGCTCAATAAAGACAGGATGTGTTCACTCTTCTGTTGCTCACGGCAGTCTTTGTAACCTGATCTCTATTAGGTCCATTTCTAAACGCAGGTGCAAATCAGCCTTCCAAAGGCTGCTATTGCTGCCAGGAGTCCACTACCTGTTGAATGCAAGTGGTAAACACTAAACTGCTCATATGTATTATTTTAGATTCAGTTGACTGAGAAAAACAAATAAAAATAAAAGATTTAATTTCATAAAGTAAATTAAAAACAGAAAAGGTATATTGTACATTCAAAAAAATAAATAAATAAATAAAAATAAAAAAACCTATACAATTTTGGCATTTTTAGAGTATCTAGTAAGCAAATCCAGCATCTGGTACCCTTGCTTTATAAATGTCACTTTTAAAAAAAAAAAAAAAAAAGCGAAAAGGCTTTACGCTAAGAAAACTATTACTTGTCCCGCTGCCCACCATCTGCTACATTGAAGACACTTGCAGAAAGTTCTTTAACATCTTGCTTGCTGTTGTATAGGATGCTAGCTACATGTTGCCACTGTGCTCTGTGGTTTCTTTTGCACAAAGTTGCTGGCAGAAAGAAACAGAGTGCAGTGTGGCAAGCCAGGATCTGAAATGTTGAATGCTGAACATTCAGAAGGCTTAGAGCTTCAATGCAATAGAATTTGGTAGCATGGGCAGCGGGATGCATAAGGAATGACTGCTTTGTTTGTAGGCATGCCTTTTTGTTTTTTAAATGTTTCCACCTGCTTCACTTCATCATGGTGCCATATTGTTAGTGCAAGAGAAAATGGTTCCATGTTACATGCCATACACTTACAAAATAGAAAAATTAGCATGAAAGTGAATGAACAGATTTTATCAGAAGACAAAAAAGGTACAATTTGCCGCACACCAAACCCAGCTAGTGTGAAACGCAGTAAAATACAGCTTCTGTCCATCTCCTCTTGGCCACACCCCCCTCTGACATGTTTTACCTCACTCACTGAGCCTTATCGTAGAGGTCCTCTATGATTAAGACCCGTAGGTGGGGCGAAACGCATCAGTGGTGTGACCAGGAGGAGCTACGTTGAAGCCCTAATCTACACTGCATTGCACACTAGCTGGGTTGGGTGTGCGGTCTCTCTACATTTTGTCTTCTGATGTGTCTAAAGCAGCTTAGATGAGCTTTTCTCAATGCTGGCATCCGACAGCGCTATGGATCACAGGGTAAAGTTTGTAGTACTTTTTTGAGCGGCACTCGGTTATCACAGTCTAAATGCAAACAACTCAACCTGCCACATGGGGGACCCAAACTCATCTCTTTTGCAACACCCCATCAAGGACCTGTCTGGGCGTTGTCTGAGCCTCAGAAAAGGGACTGCAAATGGCTCCAAAACTCTGCTTGTTTTTGGACAACATTTGAAAAGTTACCAAACATTTTTGAAAATCTTGGACAAACATGTTAGCGACCTTTGTTCAGTATTCTGTTGGTTCAGACAGGCTCAGCTACAATAAAGTCAAGGAAATTCTTTGCTAGCAATAAGAAATAAGCCAAAATATAACCCAGTATCCATCTTTTTCCGAAAAAGTGAGGTTGATTTACTAATACTGGAGAGTGCAAAATCTGGTGCAGCTCTGCATAGAAACCAATCAGCTTCCAGGTTATGTTTGCCAAAGCTTAATTGAACAAGCTTAAATTAGAAGCGGATTGGCTACAATGCACAGGTGCACCAGATTTTGCACTCTCCAGTTTTAGTAAATCAACCCCACTATGTCCAAGGAAGGAAACACTGAATGCCCCCATTGCATCATGGGAAGTCCTTCCCCCTTCCTCTAATGTTCCGTGTTATTCAAATACGACATACGACAGAAAACCCTTGAAACAGCCCGTGAAAGTTAACCTACATTTCGTAATTCTGATCCTCCGTTTCTTGTTGCACATTCAGCTCTTCCAGGGTAGCATCAATGTCCAGCTGATTTGTCTCCAACTGGCGTAACAAGGTTTCTCTCTGCAAGATGCAAGTCAAATGTTCAGAATCAGGATGCCTGTAGAGCTTACCGCCAGTAACCCTTCCTGAATAATACAAGCGCACAATGCTATACCACAGCAACACAGCCGTTTTGTCATATAACTGCAATTAGACCCCCTCCCTACATTAACATTATGAATGAGGACACCTTTGACCCCTTCCTGTCCAGAAGGGCAAGAGATGGAATTCTGTAACATTTTGTTACAGAATTCCATCCACACAAGGGTTAAGAGTGTCGGATTCCAAACACATATTAATAAGTAAGCTAGAGCATGTATCACTTCTTTAGAGGACGATCGTTTTACAAAGCCACTTACAGGCACTGCACAAGTAACTAGCTAGGTAACTCCATACAAGGAGCAGATCTCAGGTGTACAAAGTATAAACACCAGTCACTTGTCTATCTGCAAAGTCGATTACATGCGGGCTTAATTCTAAAACCCAGCCTAGAGAAACATAGGTATGCTGCCCCAATGTCTGCCACTGTTTAAATAAAAGCAAACATCTGTAATTGCACAGTCAACAAATGGGAATAAAGGTGGAGGAGTAAAAGGGGAAGAAAGAGTAAAAAGGAAGGAAGGAAGGAAGGAAGGAAGGAAGGAAGGAAGGAAGGAAGGAAGGAAGGAAGGAAGGAAAAGGATATGGAGACATGAGAATGAAAATATAAAAAAAAAAAAAAAAAAAAAAAAAAGGTAAGAGCGAAGGAATGATGAGGAAGAGAAAGCGAAAAACGTGAGACAAGTTAAAGAAGAGCTCTATCTTTTCCACCGCTTGGGCCAAGCTGGCCCAACCGAGTTATGTCCCTCAATAACGAGAGACCGCTGGATGTGCGGTATAAACTGGATGTAGCTGAGGCTACATACAGCATACCGCACTGTTTTCTGCGTGCGAGCCGAGACTTCGTTTTTCATACCCAAAACACAGAAGAGTCTACCACAGCGGCACTCAATGTATTCTAGCAATGAATCATTGTCAGAGTCAGAGGTGGGCTGATGTGACAACCTCTGACTCAGCCAATCAGAGGAAGCTTTGTATTCATTGCTAGAATACATTGCTTGCTTTGAGCGGCTGAGCGCCACTGCGGTAGACTCTTCTGTGTTCCAGGTATGAGACAAAAAGTTTTGTCTCGCACCTGGAACACAGTATGGTATACTGTATGTAGTATACAGTTTATACCGCACATTCATCGGCCTCAGAGGTTAGTGAAGGGACATAGTTGGCACAAACTATTACACAAAAATATTTAACACTTTCTCATCTCAAGCAGGTACTTCAAAGTGCCTGTATGCGCCTTTAATTCCTTCATCCCAGGGGTGTTAAGCTGCAGTTATCTGCTCGGATCAACACAGGCTCAACATAAGGGCACATAGAAAACAACTGTGTTATATGTGCCCTGTTCACAGCATACATATGCGTTGTGGAACAATGGAGCACGTCTGCATTTTTAGACAGTATAACACAAGTTTTTGCATGTCAACTCACCACTCTGTCACAACATGCCAAGCTGTATTAGACTGAATGGAGTGTTTGGTAAAGGTTAATACAATTAAAGTGATTGTAAAGGCAGAAGTTTTTTGTATCCTAATGCATTCTATACATTAAAGTGGAAGTAAACCCATCGATTTAACAGTTTAAAAAAAAAAGGCATGCCGGGAATGCTAACTGCACATTGGCTGTGCTCTCAACCAAACAGTCAAACCATCCAATGGCTGGTGTCATAACAGATCACATGTGCAGCATCGTGGCAGTTGGAGATTAAACAGAGGCAAAGATGGCAGCTTCCTTGGCTGAAAACGATAGGGGGGGTTTACTTCCACTTTAAGATAAAAAGCCTTCTGTGTGCAGAAGCCCTCCTAATACTTACCTGACCCCATCTAGATACAGGAATGTTGCAGGAGTGCCTCGGCTTCCCCAAGACTACTCCCCTCCTCATTTGCTGAGACAGCAGCATGGTGCCATTGGCTCCCGCTGCTGTCAAAGTCAGTCAGCCAATGAGGAGAGAAAGGGGGTAGGGTCGGGCCACGGTTCCTTGTCTGAATGGACACAGGGAGCTGTGGCTTGGCTCAGGTGCCCCATAGCAAGCTGCTTGCTGTGGGGGCACTCAACAGGAGGGAGGGGCCAGGAGCACCAAAGAGGGACCCAAGAAGAGGAGGATCTGGGCTTCTTTGTGCAAAAGCAATTCACAGGGCAAGTAAGTATAATATGTTTGTTATTTTAGAAGATAAAAAAAAACAACGAGACTTTAGTTTCACTTTAAAAAGAGTAAACACTACAATGTTGCAGCTAACTAAAAGAGTAAACAGTACAACAGCGATAGCAGGTTAGAATGCAACACAGTGCAAGGGCATGACACACACCAGCAGGCGTGAACAAGCCTTTAGGCAAAGCTTCTTTTGCACACACTTGGGTGCACATGTAGCCTGCCCTCCATAATTTAGCTCCAAGTTGAAACTCTGGTATCCAGAAACGCAATGGGGGCGATTTACTAAGGGCCAATTCGCATTAAATGTGGTGACAAATGTTTCACTGCATGGTAAAAGGTTTGTCACCGCACCCATTCACACTGCAACATGCTGCCTTTTATCACAGTGTACTGGCCCGAATCGCACTGCAACATCAGGCAGCGCATCGCACCACCCGACATCGCAGTGAATGAAGTGTATGTTTTGTACATTTTAAATAAAGATTCTCAAAATGTGCTAAATTATGCACCACCTTGCCCCCTAGCCAGCTGGCAATGCAGAGCACTGAATTGCTCCGGCTGCTCTGTGATTTGGATGCACTACTTTCCAAAACTCACTGCAACATCATTGCATGGTAGTTCAGTACCATGTGATCCAGTGCAGGCAAAAAAAAAAAAAAACGCACTGTGTTTACGGTGTCATTAACATTAACATAATAACACAATATCCAGATTGCAACTGCAGTGCGTTCTGAACACTGTGCGGAAATTGAGCACGTTCTGGTCCATAAAATGTTTTGTTATATCTCTTTGATAAGAGCAAAAAAAAACCTGCCTATTCTCCTAGAAAACCAGGGAACTGATGACTTATTTGGCTCTTTGCCTGCGTTACTTCAAGCAGCTTTATCATTCCTGCTCAGATAACCTCTGAACTACAGAACACCCCTTCCAATGAGGCGGATCGCCTGATCCCCGCCCCCACGATCGGTAATAAAATAAAAATAAATCGGCGTATAACACGCAGGCACGATTTACCCTCTTTTTTCAGGGGGAAAAAAGTGCATGTTATACACCGATAAATACGGTAACAAAATACAAAAAAAAGTATGTAAAAAAAAAAAAAAAAAAAAAAAAGTAAAAAAAAAAAAGCTAAACTAAAAGAAAGGAAATCACGAGAAGAAAAAACAAACACACACGATATGCAAAAGTATGATAAACTATGATAAAGTGGTTATAAAGTCAAACATTTTTTACCTTAATAAAATTCCCTGCGTTAAGCTTAAAAAATAAATAAAAATCCCACTCCCTATTCTGCCCTCCCTGCCCCTAAACACTTACCTGTCCCCTCTCGCTGACCCAGCGCTGTTGCCAGCTGCAGCAACACGTCTCTGGCTATGGCTCCTGATGCTGTCAGTTAAATCCTGCAAGTAGGGATCAGGGGGGGGGGGTTTATGGACACACACAACCTGGCTTGTGTGCATGGGTGCCCCCTTATTAGCCAGCTCGCTGAGGGGGCACGCCGAGGAAGAGCAGCAGAGCGCCAGCGGGGGACTCCAGAGGAGGAGGTAAGAGACCGCTCTGGGCAATATCATTGCACAGAGCAGGTAAAAATAACTTATTTTAAAAGCAAAAAAAAAAAACTTTAATATTATTTCAAGTTTGAAAAAGCAGAGAATGAAGCCTAAGGGATTAAAGTAATTTAGGTATAAGAGGGTCTCACCTGGAGCTGGAGGAAAGGGATGTTAAAGAATTTGTGCAAATATTTCAGCCCAAAGCTGTTCTTCAGGGAAGACTCAGCATAGCGAATGTAGGAAGAGCCAGGCCGTCTGTACAGAGAAGCAGAGGACAAGGGAGAGGATGGTCATCCAATGCAGCAATCTCCAATGGCAGGATAATCAAGAAATAAAACTTAGTACCTGATAACATAGCAGACAGTAAACAAGATCAGACAAAATAAAAGAACAACTTAAAAACAGGAATTACACAAGGTAGTCATGTCAGAGTCCCAACCTGGACCCAACCTAGAGCTCAAAGGACATGGCAGTGGGGTTGGCAAGGGCTTGTACATGCCTCTATTCAACAATAAGGCTTTGCAATTGTTCCGAAAAGGAACCTGTCTAAAGCCCGTACTTGCACAAGAAAAAAAAAAAGTCAATGGGCAATCCTAGAGAGTGAAATCAATCTATGAATAGCTAAACGCCATCCGGAGAAAGCTGCGAATGTACTTAATTCTATCACAAAGAAAAATAAATATATGCCGATGGGTACAAAGGCCAAGCTACTACATGGGCACCTACCCACTGCAGCTTTTAGTCCCTAAACTATATTGAAATTTTGGGTTGTTCTTCCTTGGTAGTGTCAAAGTTTGCCCGAACCGCTCCACCATATTACTATTGGCCTGTGACTTTAAAGGATAAGTTCACCTTTTGTAACGTTACATATTTAGGGTGGAACATGCAATGTGTTCCAAAAGCTGCAGTCTACCCCCCCCCTCCGTGACAGTGAGCGGCATCTTCTCTGGGCAACCGCTGCCTCTGTTTGAAAATAACATGGTCGTGCAGGGCTCTGGTCATCTGGCCACATCATTGATTCACAGTCCTCTGTGAATGGGAAACTACAAATCACAACAGCCTTTGCAGCTGTCGACTTGTAGATTCAATGAACTACCATGCCGCTGTTGAATGCTGTGGTAGTTCATTGTCTCTTCCTGTCAGTGTGTATCTGTCTGAGAAATCTGCAGGAGTCCTGCACGGCACCTGAGATCTGCTGATCGTGGGTGCAATGCTTTCCACGCTCCAAGAAAAAAAAAGGAAATGCACATTTTTATTACCTGCAAATTGTGCTGTGCATTTATTTTTAAAAAAGTGAACTTATCCTTTAAAAAAAGGTCTCAGCTTCCAGATTTGCAGTACTACACAAAGATTGTGCTTTACTGCACTTTATCAAGTCCGAGCAGTCAACTGACTCGCTGAAAAAAATAAATAAAATGCTTTCCTTGTAGTGGGATAAATGCATTGGATGCTATTGTTGGTCTTTTCTTGAAAATACTAGATGTTGGATTGTTGGCTTGGTACTTGGGAGTCAATGCCCTATATAGCATGCATACTCATTCTGAGGCAGCAACAAAGAAAATACTTTAGCCACACATATTGTACCTCAAAATGTTGCATGCACTTAGGCCTAGTACACACCATTAGTTTTTTTTCATTCAACCCAGCAGGCTGAATGAAAAAAAAAAAAAAAAAAAAAAAACAGAAGAGCTCGAGAGGAGCCACTGTACTAATTATGCAATGTTAGTAAAGCGATCTCCCCCACTGAGCTATTTTGTTCCGACAGGGGGACGCCCAGCCCCTCCCCTGCCAGAACACACGGGTCAGTGCTCTCAGCCATTAGCTAAGAGCGCTGATTGGATACCAAATCGGCAGACCTTTTTTGGTCATGCCTCTTCGACAGAAGATGGTCGAACGGGTGGCTTCTGTTGGACTTGCTGCCGTACATACAGGCCGAACGTCAGCCAGTTTCTATTGAACAGCAGATGTGCCCGATATTCGGCCCATGTATACAGCCCTTTAATGTGTGTGCTACTTATCTTACTAGATCTTTATTAAATGTACACTTTAATATGTACCAATGCTGTTTTACTGCTTAGAACTGGTATCCCATGCCTGATTATTCTTTTGTTGTAATAAAGAACCTAACTAAACTATTTGTAAAAGAAAACACTTTATACGACAGGCAAGGAACCAGTTTGAGAGATTAACAATGTCATCGTCGATGGTTCCTCATTTTTTTTAATTAGAGAGGCAGAGTACATGCATCGAGCAACAAAGTTGCTTTTAGTGGTTAATCAACAAAAATCTGCATTTATAATGCAATAACAAAAACATGGAAACACCTACAAAGAAAAATATATAATAATTAATACTTGCAGAATATGACAAAAACATTTTTTTTGCAACATCACACAACTCCTCTCACCTATTAAGGCCCTGGATACAATCCCGCACATCATCGGGTAAAATGACGCGGTGTTCCCCCATGTCGCGATAATTGCCAAGAACACACACTGGCACATGGCTTGGTACCTTGGGGAGCTCCCTCATAATGTAGTTAAATGTCCTGAAAACCCAACAGGACAGAGAATCAGGTCTGAGAAAGAATAAGTGTTATCCACAATGTTCCTCTATGGTAGAACCCAAGGAGGTGGAGCATCTTTACAGCAACAAACCACTGATGGGATTCCAATCACAGGTCAGTGGGGACCCCACACCTACCTGATACACAAATTCTAAGGCCAACTGGTCATATGGAAGCTGATTAAGCTGTGACATGTGGTTTCTCTTCTTCTGTATTATCGCTGTACTAAGCTAGTCTTAGCATCATTTTCACTCACATAATTAGGCCCATATGGGGCACAGGATACAGGTGCTAGGTCCTTGAAAAGCAGTGGAATCTTAAAGCAGAGCTCTAGTCAAATGTTAATAGAAAGATATGTTTAAGGGTTAATTCACCTTTACCGAAAAAAAAAAAACCAAAACTGCCTATGCAGATAAAGGTGTGCAGTTTTGACCGAAATTGAATGATGCCCTTGCTATAGGTGTAGGCTATTTGTGTAGGAAATTTGTGTATTCTGAAAACTCCCAGAATGTTGTTAGCGATTACTGTTCATCTTCACAGTAATGCAGTAGCTCAGAGCTTACACCTGTGATTGTCAAATGGGCCCCCCCAACAAACGACAGTATTGCAGTGGCAGGAGTCAGCGCAGTTGCCTTGCAACCTATTAGAATGTTAGGTGTACGGAGCTTGCGCATTCTCCCTATGTTTGTGAATGCCCTCCAGATACTCAAATTTTCTCCTATGATCTAAAATGGGGGTAGGCAACCTTTGAGAGGTGGAGGATCTACCTGAGCAAAATGGAAGAGGGTCACCAGGGTGTAAACCAGGGTGTAAACCCTAATCCCCCACCTTTTTTTTCTTTAAAGAAATTAACTAGCAAGGCCCCCAATAAAAAAACGATGGCATGAAGAAAACGTATAAACATACGTCACTTTAAAAAAAAAAAAAAAAAAAGAAGTACATATTTTCAGCCTGTCCCGGTCTGGTCATGTGATCTTCCGTGTACTAGCCAGTGGTGGCTGCAGAGGAGAGATCGCTTGAAAACGGCTAAAACCTGGAGCAGTGACATCACACATAGGTTCCCATGTCCCAGCCGTTGTTGGTGTTCCCTCCTCTCCCCAGCATACACCACTGAGTCACACAGGTGAGAGAACGTCACCAGATTGGAGCGGCCTGAAAACAGGTTAGTTAGCCTAGGTGTTAGAAGGGGCATTTTAAAAGTTCAGTTCGAAGCTGGAATTCTACTTTAACCACTTTAAGGCTCTGTTCACATCTTGGCATATCGGGCGTCAATCGCTGTAAAATCGCGCAAACAGAATTGCGGGATGCCTGTCGCCCAAAAGAAGCACTTGTACTTCTTTTGGGCGAAGGGTGTCCTGCGATTCTGTTTGCGCAATTTTACCATGATTGTTGCCTGACAAATCGCGGCAACATCGAGCCGCGTCTGTGGTGCTATTGAAAAGTGACAAGGAACGCTCGGGTGTCCCGCAATTTGCGCCTATTTCGAATAACTGTGCATCTCTGCACTGATGGTCAGTGGTAGTGTTATTTCAAAGGACCCACCCTATTGGTGGGCAGTTAACCCCTCTGTGTGGCATTAGTGGTACCAGTGTCAGTGTTTATTAACCCCTCCATGCTGCAGCATAAAGGGGTTAATTAACACTGAAACTGGTGCCACTAATTCTGCACAGAGGGGTTAATTAATGCATCAGTGGCAGAACACTGTAAAAAACATTACCCCTTGTTATTACTTTTGATCATGGTGCTCCCTCACTGTGCCGGTTCCACTCTCCGAATGACAGCAAGTCAGAGGCTGGGACTAGAAATCATCTCTCGGGTGGAGATTACTCCGCCTGACAAAATGTATTCCTTCTGCACAGCACAAGTGCCAAGTGCAAGAGCGCACTCGGCACCCCGCTGCACCCCGCTGCAGCATGTGTGCTGCATGATCTGATCTGGGCAGCGGCTCAGCTGTTTTTGTAGATTGCCACTCTGAGGTGACAGGTGGCAAACTCTATCAGAAGCTAGGAGCATGTCAGGTCGCGATCTGTCAGATGACCGCGATTGACAAGTGGACGACCCTTGATCTAAAACATATCAAAACGTTTTTAGAATGTAAATGTGTGCAACTTCTTGGCTGTAATTGAGATATAAATTAGATATAAAACAGTAAGTTGTTCTAGAGCAGACATTAAAATACTCCCATTCTCTGTACAGCAAGTTGGCATATTATAAATTTAGAAAAGTAATAAAACTATAATAACCCAGTATGTACTTGCAAAGGGGATAAGAGTACAGGATAAAGCATAGAACATTTCTTATTGATATACATACCACTGCTTGGTAATGTCAAACATCATGATCACCCCATTGCAGTTTTTGTAAACATCCAAAAACTCTGCATCCAGCGCCAAGTCAGCATCGCCCTGGATAGAGAAAAGCACAAACCATTGACCTTCATATACACATACCTTTCTTCAAGTGTAGAACACATGACAGTAGTCCAAGTCAAGTGACTTCTATTCTACCAAGCATTGTTAAACAAAAGGTCCCGTTACCTCTTTTATATCAGAAATGTAATAATGCCAGGACAGCAGGCTGCAAAAAACAGTTACACAAGCCCTGGATATCTCATGTTCTGCACTGGTGTGTACCTTTATAGTCAGATTTGTAAAAATCATCAGCTGCTCTTTGACAAAATATATTTTTTTGTCTCCAGTGGATATAAACTGAAAACAGAAACCTTGACCACTGAGTCCTCACCTCTTGAGGCTCATTTTCCATCTTCAGTCCACCTTCTCCTCGCTTCTTGCCTTTCCCTGGACAATAAAAATAAAATATATAAACCCTTACACAGATACAGAACACATCTATCTCATCCTGTTTTTTAAATAGCTTCACCTTAAAAAGTTTTAAAAAATGGATTCCTTGTGTGACAACTCCCCTGCCAGTCTTGTACCCTCACAAGATTGAATGGAGAAGGTGGCATACATGGGAGACCTGCAAGTGAAGATTGACTAGAAGGGCTTTGGAGTGCAGAGCAGACTGCAAAGTTAAAAGAGAAGTATGGGTTTCTGTTTTTTTGAGAATCATACTTACCTAGGTGAATGCAGCATCGGCACCCCGGCGCCACTACACGGATAACCGAGCGATGGAACAGACGATCGCTCAGTTCTCACAGCTCTGCGAGTAGAGAGCTGCTGCAAGTCACAGCTCTCTGCTTTGCCCCCCTCCTCGCTCACTGGAGCGCTGGGCTGTAACTTTTGCACAAACCAATCTATATATGCTTATTGCGATTTTTTTTACCAAAAATATGTAGAAGAAGTACCTAGGTATTCCCATCCCATCTGACCCTTCATGAACAAACGATCACATCTTCCTACCTCCATTAGCTAAAACCCATATTCTTCTAGAGAACTGGCATAAAGGCATACACTTCTGGTTTGGCGGATGCAACCTGATCAAAATGTGCCAAAATACCTCTATCTGCTCCAGGTCCTGCCCATACAGATACCACTCCCTTTTCTTAAACGAGTACAAGCCATCCATCTTCACCTGCTTTGTCTGGGCGCACAAAAAAAGCCTGCCTTCTTCGGACCCAAATGTCCCTACCAAAACAAAATGGGGGGCTGGCATTACCAGATATTCAGAAGTATTACCAGGCTACCAATCTGGGCAGAGTACTTGATTGGCGGCACCATGCAATATCCAAACTCTGGGTGCATATCGAACAATCTCAATCCAAAATACCCTTGACGAGTGCTCTATGGTGCTATGACTCTCTACCTCAAGAGATGAAATCTCATCCACTGATGGGAGCCACATTAAGGCAAAGCTCCCAAGTCACCCTGCAAGCTTCTCTTACGATGAAACAATCACCATTATCCCCGATTCTCGGACACCAAGAATTCCCACCAGGCCTTCATCCTGCAGAATTCATGTCCTTGGGTAACGCAGGATGTGGCCATGCCCCTAAGTTTGTTACTGCTGGGCGGTGGCCCTTCATCCCAGAGATAGTCAACTCTGCGGGCCCCTACCAACTTTTATTTTAGAAAGCGGTGCAATTACACCATTTCCTACACTCTATTCCTGACCCTCAGAATTTCTCTCGTCAACTGACGACCTTTGAAGAATATTGTTCTGGGACTGAGCCTTTACCCCAAGTTCTCTCTAAAACGTATTCCCTTTTGAACACACCCCTGGAACAACCACGTCTGCCCTGTCTGGAGAGATGGAAGACTGATCTTAACCACATGTTCTCTGCGACACAAAAGCAGTGCATCGTCAGATTTGCCCTTAAATCACCCCAGTGCACCAAAATTCAGGAAACTAATTTCAAACTGTTGACCAGATAGTACCTCACGCCCTCCAGATTAAACAGGTGCTTCCCTGCTACTTTGGATCGATGTCGGTGATGTGGGGGGCGACAAGGGGTCACTACTGCACATCTTCTGGTCATTCCCCAGATTGGAGAAAACCCTCCTTGGATCATAACTTCCCCATGAGCTACTGCTACGTTCCTGAGCCATAGTTATCCCCTTACTTGCTTCCCTTCCCTCTCCCCCTTCTTCCCCTCTACTCTGCTTTCTCTACACTAATCCTTGACAATTTCTACCTTGCTGTTATAAGAAAAGAGTAAAAAAAGAGATTGGGGAGACCCTGTTAACCCCTTGTACTTACAAGATTGCCATGTCACGCTTGTTTTTTCCGAGCAAACTAACTGCTAACTTTATCTTGTTCTGTACCAATAAGTAATGTGACAATGTGATATGTTCATTGATTTATGTGAATCAAACTTCATGTTTACAACCTTAATTATCTTTTTACCACTGTTGTATCAATGGGGTCTCGCCCCTTTATTGGTGTTCAATAAAAATTATATTTGAAAAAAATAAAAATAAAATGTAGAAGAATATATTATATATATATATATATATATATATATATATATATATATATATATCGGCCTAAACTGAGGAAAAATGTGTTTTTTTATATATTTTTGGGGATATTTATTATAGCAAAAAGTAAAAAATATCCAGTCCCGAGCCTTGCAAATTCACATCAGAACCACATAAAAAACGCATCTGAATCAATGAAGAAATGCTTTATTTATTCGATTTGAAAACTGACATACAATTTGCACTGGACATGTATGAACTCAGCCTAATATTTATGCATAGAGCAGCCTCAATCCTCTTCTTTTTGGACCCCCCCCCCCCCCCCCCCCCCCCACGGGCGGTCCTGGCTCCCCCTCTGCCGGAGTGCCCCCAAATAGCAAGCCTCTTGCTATGAGGGCACTCAAACAGGCTAGCTCCTGAGCCACGCTCTCTACTCATTGGCTCACTGGCTATTATTGACAGCAGCAGGAGCCAAATAGTGACAGCTGCAGTGCAAGCAAATGAGGAGAGAGACCATGTAGAGCCGCTGCTCTTGGGCACATCACTGGATCGAGATAGGGCTCAGGAAAGTATAAGGTGGTTGGGGGGGTGGGGGTTGGGTTGACCAGAGGGTTTTTTCACCTTAATGCATGTAAAAAAAACCTTGAGCCTTTACAACAACTTTTTTTTTTTTTTAACCTTAGCGCATTCACTACATTAATGTAAAAAAAAAAAAAAAAAAAAATGCCTCACTATCCCCCCCCCCCATTCTCACTGCTCCAGCGCTGTCCCAGCTGCAGCACAGCTCTGCTCATGTCTTGGTCGCCACCAACGGAGACAATGAGAGCAGCAGGAGCCATAGGTTCCTGCAGCTGTCAGTCAAACACATGTGAGGGAGATCAGGGGTTTGACTTACCAGTGCTGTGTTTGTGGCTTTGGAGCATGCGCGCACGGATGCCCGGAGGAGGAAGGAGTATCAGAAGGGGACTACCCAAAAGAAGGTTAGGGACTACTCGCTCTGTGCAATATCATTGCACAGAGAAGGCAAGTAGAACATCTTTTTTATTTTAACACAAAAATTGTTTAAAATCACTTTAAAAAAAAAAAATATATATATATCTTTTCATAGTAGGCAACATAATAGGTTCACACTGAAGCAGGCAGAATGAGAATTTTGCAAGCATCCCCTGGCAGAGCCCCAAGGCTATGCATGCCCCCCGCCCTCATTGCATGCTGCACTAATGGTTCATATTTCCCCATACCCCATTGCCAGACTGTGTCATCAAGAGAATATGAGCAAGGTGCTCTTTAATCAGCCTGCTCTGCTATAAAGTCAACCTGTTACTTTGCCTAGTGTGGGTAACTCCACTTTTGTCGAGAAAAAAATAAAAATAAAAAAATAAAAGCCCTCCTTTGGTTGATCAATATACATTTCAGGGATTTTAACAAACTTTGTTGCAGATTCCTACTCTCCATGTGCCCAGTGAATCTAATGGGAGTTTTTTTTATAATCATCAGTCAGTTGCTCCACTTGCAGGGCTCTGAGGAACGTGTTAGGGTTTGCATCCCTTTATAAAGTGTTTTTTTCCTTAGGCAGTATCTCACCAAAAATGACATTTCTGTTGGAGGGGATGCCAAACATCTGACTAGTATCTTAGTGCAAACATCTGGCAAACTCAGTGAGCCAATCACATAAGCAGGAAAAAATGTTTCTGGAGGGCGTTCTGTACACCATCTGTGTTCAGAACGCCTCCAGGTAGCCATATTGTATTTTACAGAGAATTAGAGCGCTGCAGATTGAAAAGGAAAGGTCATTTTTAATAATGTCCAACTACAATACGATTGTGTCACACTGGTTTGTGACATTTTTTTCCGCTATTTTTCTTCCCAACAAAAGTGGAGTTACCCTTTAAGAAAAACTTAATTGACTAAAATAAACATGTTACCTAGTAAAAGATGAACTCACCTTTATCGACCACATCCCAAACCTCTACTTTCACTATGTCATCAGTGGCTGAAAATAAAATAAATGCACAGAATATGAGAAAACAAACTAAGTAAACCCAAGCACTAAAACCTTATAAAAGGGTTGAATATGTAAATGTAATTTTAAAAGTTGTGCTTAATCCAGTCTTTCTGCAGCTTTTAAAACAAGAATATCTGGTGATCCTCTAAGGAAGGTCCTTGTTACTTCCAGATCCAGGGTGAAATTATTCTGTTTCCGTTTCCCAACTGTGGTTCTGGGTTGTCACTCTGTCACACGCATGCCTGGTGGAGACTACAAGCAGCTGTTCCAACACACATTGTGCAAGCACAGCTAACTGTTATCACTATCAGGACACCGGGCCTGAGATTTTCCATAGAGCATGCATTACTAAATGACGGACTATGGTCCAGATCTGTACCCGAATCTTTGTCCCATCTGGACTGCAGTGGTCACCGCTAAGGATCCGGTCTCTTTCCCCCAGCCTCTGCCACTGTCATTTTCACAGTAGAGCGGGAGCTAGCAATGTTAACTTTTAAAAGTTAACCATAGATGACTGGTTGCTAGGACACAGGGTGTTCCTGGCAACCAATCAACAGCTTGTTAATATCCAGTGCTGCTATGCCTATGCCTCCCACCCTCTGTTCTGCTGTGTGAGGTAAGAGAATGAAGAAGCTAGGACACAGCTGTGATAGATGGAGGAAGGGAGGGGCAGTGGTAACAGGAGGAGGACACGGCTGTGGGAAAGTGGGAGGGGGTAAAGGAGGGTAATGAAAAACACTACTGTGGAGGGGGTGGGGGTTGACAGAGAGCAGAGTAGGAGGTGAAGGGAGGCAAAAGGTAGGTCACTCCTATGGGAGGGTGTATGGGGGCAGAGGAGGCCACTGTTTGGGGGGGGGGGAGGGCAAAGGGGTACACTGCTGGGGAGTGATGGGGGCAGAGGAGGACACTACTGTGGGGGGTTGGGATGATGTGAACAGGGGCAGAGGGGCACTACTATGATGTGAAGTGAGGGGCTATGATTTGGGATGGGGGGAGGTTGATATGCAGGGGGGGACAGAGGACACTGATTTAGAGGGTAAGGGGGTAAAGAAGAGGACACTACTGTGGGGGTGGGATAATGTGAACAGGGGCAAAAGGGGCCTTGACGATACTGCTGTAAATGAAGGAGGTTTGAAGAAGAGCTGAGAACACTACTGAGGGAACTGTGATGTAAAGCGAGGGGCTGCGATTTAAAGAAGGGGAGGGGGAATTGTGATATGCAGAGGGGATGGCGGACACTGATGCAAGAACGGGATTGAGATACAAGAGGAGGGGGCTGTGATGTGAAGGATCTGAGTCATCGCACAAATGTGCGATTCAGACCTCTGCGTTCATGTAGTCAAGGCATTACTGCAGGACAGCACTAAAATGCAAGTATAGGGTGGAAAAACAGGAAAAGAAGTATTTGTGAAAAAAAAAAAAAAAAAGCAAGCTGAATATCATTCAGATATGGGTTTACATTTACTTAAAAAGGGCAACATTAGCTGGAGATTTCACACCTCCTCTAAATTATGGGTACCCCTTGAGAAGACCATGGAAGGCCGTAATCTATCCTACGTACTGTGGGTCCCTCGATAGGGGTTTATCATATTGTGTATCCCCACTAACAACACATGTCCTCAAAGTTTGGGACAGGCTAAATAGGTCCCTAGGGCCCCCCCGCCAACATCACCCCTAGCGCCTGTTGGTGGCTTTCCGTGGTTTCCTCCTGGGGAGACATTTTCCTTTTTTGGTCCCTGGATAACTGATGGGGGTATAAGCCTGTCCTGCTTCCTGGAGGGTCATATCCTAATTTCGCTGGCCACCCTCAGGGAGTGGTACAGTAGTTTCCCCTTTGACTTTTGGAGACATCATCAACTCACTGATTTTGTCTCTTCACAGCGCCACCTATCCCCGATTAGGCCTATCCTTACAGGGTTTGAACGCATATGGACAGCCAAAGAACCTCAACCGCATATGATCTCAGCTCTTTATAAAATTACTTGATTCGGCTCCCCCTAACTCTAAACAATTCTTCATTGGGGAATGGAAGAGGTATCTTGGGTGCGAGTTCACTGAGTACCAACTGTACCTCTTGCACCTTCTCACACACTCTAGCTCAGGAAACTCTAAAACACAAGAAAATAACTATAAGTTGCTGTCCCGATGGTACCAAGGGCCCACCTCCCTTGCTATAATTTACCCATCAGTCTCTGAGTTGTGTTGGAGGGGATGCGGGCAGAGGGGAACACTCCTCCAATATTTGGTGGGACTGTCCGTTGGTTTCACCCTTTTGGTCTGCTGTCCGCAGACGCATATCGGATAGTCTAGGATATCGGATGTGCCTTTTTTACCTAAGCAATTTCTGCTTCGCATCCCATCCCACCATAAATGCAGTGTTCTCCTTCATCTCCTCAATGCCGCAAAGCGCCTTATACCAATTCACTGGAAGAGCCCGCGAGTCCCGAGTGAGTTGGACTGGTTTGAGAAGGTGACGGAGATCACGGAAGCATAGGAATGGGTGGCAACGTGCAAGGGAACTCATGAGTGCTTCGACTCAATCTGGGCTTCATGGCAAAGCCATACCTCTGGACAGGCCCCAGTCTCCTCTAGTCTAGATGTTGCCTTGTTAACTTTGGTGGATCCTGCCTTCGGCCAACTTGTCCAGGCAAACCGGACCCTAAATCAGGTTCAGAACCAGATGCAGAATTAGCATTGATGTTCCTAGTGTAGATATACCCCATCAGCCGATGAGCCAGGTGTGTTTGACGATTTATAAAAGGCTTTAGTGGTACTTGTATATAAAAAAAAAATGTTTTCTTTTGTATACATTTTCTTTCATGTCTTCCATGTTCCTACTTTACTTTATGTGAGCCTAAGATGCTGTAAGGGATCTGCTTTGATTTATTGAGCGAGCCCCCTCTCCTTCCCCCAAAGTGTCAGGGAAATGTCCACTTAGATCAGGGGTCTTCAAACTATGGCCCTCCAGTTGTTCACAAACCACAATTCCCATCATGCCTAGTCATGTCTGTGAATGTCAGAGTTTTACAATGCCTCATGGGAGGTGTAGTTTCGCAACAGCTGGAGGGCCGTAGTTTGAGGATCCCTGACTTAGATCGAAAATCTAGGACAGGGATGGGCTCATACTAGCAATAATTATACTCATTGTGTAATGTATTATGGCGCTACCGATATCAGTATTTGCCCTTGAGGTGCATTTTGTCTTCTCTTTTCCCTTACCTTTTTGTCTGTACACGGTTTTGTATGGCTTAAAATGTAAAATAAAATAAAGATTATATGAAAAAAAAAAAAAAAAGGGCAACATTAATCCATACAAAAATTATATTTGGTTGGTGAAATCACAAAAAACAAACAGAAAAAACCCACTAGAAACATGAAGTCAGTGGCCTTTCTGAATTCTTACACTGTAACAACCGTGGCCTTTATAAAAAAATTATAATTATCCAAAGACATGATCGCATTACAGATACATCCATTATAGAAAAAATGACCACCCTGTGCCATCTCCAGTCACTGCAGACTGTGTGGATCTGTAGCGCTGTGATCAGGCATGCTTGAATAAGCCTTGTCACATCATTCAGTCAGTGTGTGGGAGGACGAGCCATAGGGGCTCAGTGTAAGGGTGAAGGCATCATGGGAGATGCTAGTGAAAAGCTAGGAGTACAGGAGACAGAGAGAAATGCATAAAGGGAGGGGGCGTAAAACAATACCAGGATAAACAACCCAACTGTAAATTATATGGAGACAATGAGGACAGAGAATGGGAAAGACAAGTTCTAGCCTGTGGCCATAGGAGATAAACCAGAGCAAAAAAGGCAGTGGGAGGACAAAAGTCAGAAGAAAAACAAGAGGCAAGAAAGAAAAAAGAAATTAAAAAAAAAATAGTGGAATAAAAGAAAAACAAAACAGAAAAAAATAAATAAAAAAAAGAAGAACTAAGTAGAGCAAGTGTGTGCGCTGAAGAGCGATAGACAGGAAAGGAGAGAGAGAAAGAAAAATTAAAACTGCAAAAATAGGAAAAAGGAAAAGAGGTGATGAAAGAGTTACCAAGTTAAGGTAACTAATACTAGTGAAATGCAAGAGTCCTTCAGAGGAGCACATGACAGGCAGGACACAGCACTTACTCTTGTAGTTCCAATGTATGCTGGTGACCTGGATCTCCTGAGTGGGAATATACTCTTCTACAAACTTCTTTCCTTGCAGCCGATGCCATAGAGTGGTCTTTCCGGTGTTCCTGTCCCCCCGAATGACTATCTTCACTAGAAGACAAGAGAAGCAAATAATTATACACCCAACATTCCAAAGAGTTAAAAACGCACAACTACATACATACATAATACATATATATATATCCTTGTGCATTCTCAAAGCAGTCACTTGTGCTCATTAGGTGGTTAGGTTGTGGGATAGTTTGGTGTAATTTACAGATCTGTTCTGTGGATGAAGGGAGAACCAGCTATTGAAAGAAACCTGGTGACTTGATTCATACTCTTTTCTCTCCCCTGCTGAGCCTCTTACACTTCAACAGGAGAACTGGTAATGCTGCAATGGCAACACAACAATGCGATTCTATAGGACTAGAGCAGGCCTCAACATGGCATATTATTTAAAAAGGAGAAGTATAGCTAAAGCTTTTTTGGCTTCAGTTCTGTGTGTGTCATAGGAGTGGTTGATTCTGCACTCCTGTGACCCGGTTTCAGCCAACAGTGGACTAAAATCCGCTGTCACCGGACGTTACAGACCCACTCCAGGCTCTGAAAAAACCCATCTACATGGGGGGAGCCACCCACAAGCCTGGACCGTCACCTGGCTCAGCCTCTCAGTGAGCCACTGTGAGCCTAAGCAAGCTGTTCCCGCCCCCTGAACAGCCCAGCGCTCCGGTGAACGCTGGAGGGGCAGAGCAGAGAGCCACTGACAGTCACCAGCTCTCTGGAGGCTGAAAATTGAGAACTGAGCAATCAGTGGTATTTGATCTCGGCCTTAGAGACGGCCTGGGGACAGTAGCAGCTGGGACCAGTGCTGCAGTCATCTAGGCGAGTATGTTTTTCTTTTTTGAGCTGAACTTTTAATTTGAATATGTAATCACCGGACACTTTATTAGGTACACCTTGCTGGCATAGATTCAACAAGGTGTTGGAAACATTCCTCAGATATTTTGGTCCATAGGGACATGATAGCATCACGCAGTTGCTGCAGATTTGTATGTATTTTTTGTTTTTTTAAATGTCACCTGCAAGGCAAAGGCATAATGAGCTAGTATGCATAGCTTACCTGAGACCGAAGCCCCCGAAGCGACCCTCCGCCGCCATCAATCCCGGAGTGACTTCCAGGTCTCGCTGCTCCGGCGCTGTCATTCACCGAAAGCGGCGATGATGTCACTCTGGCGCATGCGCACAGGAGCCGCCGAGAGCGGCATATGGCCGTGATCCGTGGCTTTCTCAGTGCACCTGCGCGCCGATGTCTACGGTGCATGTCTTTTTGTAAATATCTCCTAAACTGTGTAGGTTTAGGAGACATTTATTGGACCTACAGCTAAGTCTTAATCTAGGCTTACCTGTAGGCCAAAGTGGTTTGTAAGGGCTTACAACCACTTTAAACAATCCTCAATTGCTACTAAGGGGCCCAAAGTGTTCCAAGAAAATATCCCCCACACCATTACACCACCACCAGCCTGAACCATTGATACAAGGCAGGATGGATCCATACTTTCATGTTGTTTACTCCAAATTCTGACCCTACCATCTGATGTCACAGCTGAAATCGAGATTCATCAGACCAGGCAATGTTTTTCCAATCTCCTATTGTCCAATTTTGGTAAGCCTGTACAAATTGTAGCCTCAGTTTCCTGTTCTTAGCTGATAGGAGTGGCACACGGTGTGATCTTCTGCTGCTGTAGCCCATCTGCTTCAAAGTTCGATGTGTTGTGCATTCAGAGATGGTATTTTGCATACCTTGGTTGTAAACGAGTGGTTATTTGAGTTACTGTTGCCTTTCTAGCATCTCAAACTAGTCTGCCCATTCACCTCTGACAACAAGGCATTTTCATCCACACAACTGCCACTCATTGGATATTATCTCTTTCTGACCAATCTCTGTAAACCGTAGAGATGGTTTCGTATATACTGGAGAATAAGCCGAGTTTTTCAGCACATTTTTTTTGTGCTGAAAATGCCCCCCTCGGCTTATACTCGAGTCAAGCATTTTTCTGCTGCAGAAAATGAAAATTTTCCGAACCGACTTTGGGGCCCCGTATTTCGGGGCACTTGGTGCTAGGAACCTCAAATTTGGTGTGCAAACCCAGTGGAACTAACACTACAACATATCCAGCTGGGGTTCCTAGCAATAAGTGGCCCTGAGATACGGGGCCCCAAAGTCGGTTCGGAAAATGTCATTCTCTGCTGCAGAAGTGCTTGACATTTTCCGAACCGACTTTGGGGCCCTGTATCTCCCCATATCTCTGGGCCACTTAGTGCTAGAAACCCCAGCTTTGGATATGTTGTAGTACTAGTTCCACATTGAACATCAAATTTGGGGTTCCTAGCACCAGGTGGCCCCGAGATACGGGGCCCCAAAAATCATTCAACTGTGTCCATTTGCAGCAATGTCATTTCGGGACCCTTTGGGTTCAGAGACCCCAAATTTGGGCTAGGGGGCATCTAGGAACCCTTAACTACCGAGTTTGGAGTTCGGGGGACCTATGGCTGCAAATGGGCACAGTGAGGCTGCAAATGGGCATTGTTGACTGTCTTTTCCACTTACAGTAGCTGCGCATATCTCACCCTAGGCTTATACTCGAGTCAATACGTTTTCCCATTTTTTTGTGGTAAAATTAGGTGCCTCGGCTTATATTCGGATCGGCTTGTACTTGAGTATATACGGTATGTGAAATTCACAGATGATCAGCAGTTTTGGAAATACCAACAACCATGCAACATTTAAAGTCACTTAAATCAGCTTAACCACGTCTAGATACCTAAAATGAATTAAGTTGCTGCCATGCGATTGGCTGATTAGCAATTTGTGTTACCGAGCAATTGAACAGTTGTACCTAATAAAGCAGTGTATACATACACACACACACACACACATATATATATTCTCTCTCTCTCTCTCTCTCTCTCTATGCAGAGAACCTATAGATTTATTGTGGGGGCTCCTCTGGGAATGCACTTAATTGTCCCAACAAAGTAAACAAAAAAACAATTGCTTTGACTGAATGATGCAGTGTCTGAACAACACTTCAATACTCAAGTTGTGTCACTATTGATTCATGAAGAAATGTTTACCCTCTCCTATCCCATTAAAAACTTATCACTGAGGGCCGTGAAATTCCTTGCTCTGCTAAACTCTGCAGCCAGAGGGAAACTTTAAAGACATATAATTTGCCAAACCAATACTATCCAAATGAGAAACAAACTTGCCAGTATTGATGCGACGACTGTTAGAGCCCTTTCACACTGAGCCGCCCGGGAGTCGACGGTAAAATTCCGCTATTTTTAGCAGCGCTCTACCATCGTTTTTGTGGCGCTATTCGGCCACTAGCAGGGAAAAAGGGGTAAAACTGCCCGCAACGCGCTGCTACAGCGTTGCACTTTGCTGGCGGTTCGGCGGCGTAGCCCATTGATTTCAATGCGCAGCAGCGCTTTAGGAGCATTATCGGGGTCTGGATACTGCCCTAGGGGCAATGTATGAATGCAAAAAAATTTATTTATTTGATTGCTTTAGTTAAAAAACAATCAACTTCATCTGGTAAGCGGCCCGCCAAAATTTGCTTTGTCACTTTGGGTGAAAGAAGAACTTTGTGGTGAAGGGTGTCACGCTACTCTGGAAGGAGTGAAATATCACTTAACAACAAAAGAATTGTCACAAACTCTTTTTTTTCCAATAATGTTTTTTCAATAATTTTTTTCACATTTTAAGTTATCGTTTATAAGGCCTTTTCAAGGGAGACACGTACCCCTTGGGACTTTGTATGCGGTGTAATTTGGCGATACAGCTGTATTAATGACCAAACAGTGTGAATATGATGTGAAGCACTTTCTCCAATTGTGATTTGATTGAGCAATGTATGTGGCAGCACGTAGAATTGTATAGATCAAATATATGGAGTTGCACCATAAGTAGAGCGCTATATTAACCATTGCAAACAAACTGGTACCTAGCCTTCTGAGTGGTACACTATAAATTAGGACTACTAAAAGTGTCACTAGATAGAAATTACATGGGCACACGCCAATCATATGGAGCACTGAAGTCGCACCAGAGCATAATTATTATCATATAGAACTAACACGGGTTTTGTTGGTATTAGGGACACATACACCAAATTATAGGCACAGTGAAATCCACTTGCAAGATCACTTAAATGATAGAAGAATTTATTATCACATATATATATTTTCCCAAAATGAAAAATGAAAAATAGCGCCCCTATTGCATTATTATCTCACTATTACAAATCGCACGATTTCAAAAGGGATCGGCATATCAAATTAATGAAATGTTTGTTGTAGCAATATAATATTTTTACATTTTCCAGTAATTCAATATTTTCCAAGCGCGGGGTTGAAATAACCAAGTGACGGTTGTTTATATCCCCAAAAAAAAAAATGTACTAAACTGCCCGGGCTTTCCCTGGTCTGGAGGCTAGCCGCAAGGAGACCATTGATACCACAAACACGGAAGCAAAACAGCAGATACAGGTCAACAGGCTTTTTTCCCGTATGCTACAAAGTGGCTCATACTGTGAAGGTGAAATATCTCCTTGTGCGGTGAAAAATTGTGGTGAGAGCATTTCCTATGGGGCACCTTCTAAAGAAGCACTGAATAACAACAGGTTTTTGAAGAGCACTTTGTCACTTTATTATTTGCATGATATTTTGGACTTTGTAGTGCACCAGCACAGTTCACTTAAGGACTTTTTATGTACATGCTGAGCCCAGCACAATATATTATCAATGTAATATTGGTTTCATTTTGTGATTATTGCACAGGAATATATCTACATATTTTTCAATGCACCATTAAGGTTTTTTGATTCATGTTTTTCATGCTATTGAACTATTTTAGATTGTGGTCCTCTGCATAGGAGGCTCACATCATTGCATGGGCACCAGTTTTCTGCATAGAATTAGCATATGACAGTGTGGGCATAGCAAATTGTTGTGTTTTTATGTTCTTTACACTCTGGTTTAGTTATTAGCACATTAGTCTGCCACAATCATTCAGACATTTGCACTGACAGCACTTTTTGCATATTTGCTATAGCATTTATTTGCACAGGATCTACACTAGAAATCAATCACATCATTGGGGGGTTTTTGAGCACCCCAAATTCAGAACAGCGCCATTTCTATCCCTATTCACTTTCATTTTTCTATTTTCACCTTAGGGTGGATTTATTGATAGAGGCTGCAGTTCTTTCCATTTAGCTTACACCATAAGCGTGGGAGTTCATACTATTTTTGATGCCTTAATGTGTTTAGTCTATTTTGTTCTGTTTGACGTTTTTCAATTTTACTTTGCTCTTATATTTTTGGTTACTTCCAGTTTCTTGTCCATGTTTGGGGGTCTAAGTCATCATTAACGTCATGTCAGGGAGGGAGTGACAGGGGTGAATCATTGATGTTAGTGTTCATACTACATAGTTGAAATATGATGTTCCTTTGCCCCACCCCGCACCCCTCCCCCTTTTCTCTCTAACCAGTCCAATTGAGTACTGTGTAAGACACCAGCGAGGATTCTCTCTGCACGTTTTTACTCCTTGTATGTTTTGTTCTGTCTTTTGTATGTTGTATACAGGCATTCAGCGATTTGAATGTATAGTTGAAGGTGGAGCAATCTTTTTTTCCGGATCTGGTGGTGGAGGTGTCGTGATTGATGACGGATCTACATTGGGGGGGGGGGGGGGGGGGGTATTGGGACACTGTATTTTTATTTTGTAATACAGTATTTGTCAAAACCTGTCTGTTTTTATAACTTTTTGACACTTGATACTATTTACCCCATACTCATTCACATGGGGGAGCAGGATCTGGGGGCCCCCCACAACCACAGCCCAGGGTTGTGGAGATCCTTGTCTCCATCAACATGGGGACAAGGTGCTCTGGTGGGGGTGGAGGGGGCAGAGCCCGTGTTGACAGCATGTGGCCTGTTATGGTTCAGGAGGTGGGGGGCGCTGGCTTGTTCTCCTACCCCCTTTCCTGGCCTGCATGCTCTGTAAGGGTCCGGTATGGATTTTGAGGGGCACAGCACAGCGTTTTTTTTAAAAAACTGACAATTTTTATTGATTTTCAAAAATTTCCAACAAAAATAAATAGGAAAATTAGAAGAAGCACGCCACATACAGCATATATCTGACAAGTTATCAATATATATTAAAGCCGGTGATAAAACTCGGTCAGGACACGCAAAACATATATCCATAGGCAGTCTGTGATATAGGAAAGTTGGTTGGATAGGATTCAGAGTTGCTGTAGCACAACAGAGTTCACCCTGTATAAGTGCTTGTGAGAGTGTGGAGGAGATAAAGAGCATAGTGAGAAGGTCAGAAAAGCGAAAGGGAGAAAAACAGATAGGGGGGAGAGAAAGGGTGGGAGAGGACAACCAACCACTCCAGGAGCTCTGCTCTGCCCAGAGACACCAAACACTGGCGACCCCCTCAAGGTCAGGGTTCCTTGGGATATCAGATGGTGGGGATCTCCAGTGTAACCCAAGGCTCCCACAGTCGATTGCGTGTATCAAGAGTGTTGTTTAGGGAGGCTGTCAGATACTCCATTAGATGCTGCATCCACCTAGGTAAGTATGAATTTGTACAAAAAAAACAAACAAACAAACCCATACTTATCATGTTCAAGGTATTCCTGTGCATTTACACACACACACACACACACACACACACACACACACACACACACACACACATCCTGGTTCTCCATGTGTCAGCAGCGACCGCGGGAGCCCGAGCACTCGCATCGGCTCCGGGGTCGAGCAGCGGGCACATGCCCCTAGTGGCCACAGGGTGAAGCGACGTTACATTACATGGCTCTGCCCAGTCATGCCATTCTGCCGCAGTACAACAGCGGCGGCTGGTCGGCAAGTGGTTAATATTATTATTATGTTCCCATATCCTTACCAGCAGAGGTCTGGAGGTCTGACCTACATACTGGAGCTTGCACGGGCATTCTAACACATACACCACCCCCTCAGATGAACACGTGATGAATTCTTTTATTTTATGAACCCTTCCTGTCGCCAAAGTCACAAACTCGTTCATCTTTTTAACATTACTTCCTTTGGTGGTTTTACATGCTAGACACCTTCCAAACGCATAAAAGCCTGTTAAAAAAGGTGTCAGTGTTCCCATCTTTTTACTGGGGGGGGTCCAGAACTCCAGGGGCTGCGTTTTTTTTTTTTTGGATGATATGGGCAGATGGCACTGGATATGTAGCAATTTTATTGTGCTTTAAGCTTTGTTAATACAATACTTACGTTTTACATTTAAAATTGACTGTATTCTCTCTGGTGGCACATTTAAAGTCCCATTTTATCTCTCTGTCCCCCTCCTACCTCCTTAGTAGAGGTGAAGGGGGAAGTTTTCTAGTTGCTTTCACATTAGGGGTGGTGCCCCATAGAGACAATTGAATATATACACAATGAGGGTCCAACCACTACTAGTACTATTGCTTTCATAAGTGACTACACAAAACGGAAGCACATGAGTTGTCATTGATGCCTTACTGAATATCTCCGATCCCTGGCTAACTCCGGCTTCAATACATTCAGAGTAACAGCCTGAACCAACCGAATTTTGCTTGCTTCAGAACTACATATCGCTCAATACAAGTCAATAGGATTGCAAAACAACTTGAAGCAGTCAATTCAAATGGCCCAGTTAAAGTGGTTGTATACCCATTTTTGAAATGTTTACCTACAGGTAAGCCTATAATAAGGCTTACCTGTAGGTAAAATTAATATCTCCTAAACCTGTAAGGTTTAGGAGATATTTGCTTTGCATGCAGCCGCTGATGTCAGTGGCGCATGCGCTGTGAATGCCAGGCTGAAGGTCGGGCAGACCTTTCCGGGAAGAAGACTCCCGTGCGCATGCGTAGGAGTGACGTCATCGCGGCTCTGGCCACTCACAGCGCTGGAGCCGCGAACCTGGAAGACACCCTGAGGGCAAAACGTCAGCTCCCTCTGCATGGACCGGGATTAGATACCAACGTCTCGTTCTAAGATGAGTATTTCATAATGAGCTAGTATGGAGGTGCATACTAGCTCCTTATGCCTTTGCCTTACAGATTTCCCCCCCCCCCCTTCTTTTTTCTTTATGCAGGTTTACGGTTGTATTCTTGCAGAAAAAAAAAATATTTAAGGCAAAGGGATAATGAGCTAGCGCTTTAATGATCCAAGACACCTCAAAGTGGTCTCACAAGAAGAATTTACCTGAAAGCAAGATGCATTTGCCCATCCACACATGAAGCCAAAACTACATATTTAATTTGGAGCCAATGACACAAAGTCAGCGACCGGCAGACAACTAGCATTTTAGGAAAGAGGTCAGCAATTGAATGCTCCATTTTTCTCTCAGCACAGATAATAAAAACATCTTTGCCATTCTGAAGCTTCCCTCCAACCACTTTGCATATTATTTTATATATACACTGTGATTCTGTACTTGCCAAATATGCTGCAGAAATCTCCCTCCACTGAGTCTGGCTGCATCCATTTTAACTGTGGGCAGCTGAAGCTGCTGCCTGTTCACTTCCTAGATTTACACATAGGCACAACTTCAGCTCTCATTGGCCCTCTTATGACTCATCCCCCCTCCCTTCCTGGCAAACTCTAAAAGAGCTGTGAATGATGTCATAAGCCTAGGCTTTTTACCAGACAAGAAACAGGAAGTGGGCTGTATAATATATTTACTGGTAGAAAAAAAATGTTTTACTATCCAAAGTAAAAACAACAAGGGCAGAAGATAGTTGCAGTCAGTATACAACGCTCCATGGCTCAGAGCCCAACGTATAACACCACCACAACCCTCCGATACAGAGTTACGTTGAACACCTCATAACCACATCCAATCGGGCAAAATACCCACACAAAGATACAGACATATCTGACTACGATAGTTCAAGTTTACCTCATGCGTCAGGATACTGTCAAGATGTCAACTAACCACGCCTTTGTTGGTATACGCAATGTTTGCCTTTCATCAGTTACTTTGATGACTACTGTACTGTTTGCTTGTGATTATTGGAAACCTGTAAAACGTTAATAAAATTTCTTGGGGGGAAAAAAAAATTAAAAAATAGATGGAAAGATGAAAAATTACTTAACCACTTAAAGACCAGGCCTCTTTTTCAGACTCGGTGTTTACAAGTTAAAAACAATTTTTTTTGCTAGAAAATTCCTTAAAGTGGTTGTAAAGTCAAAAATATAACTTTTACCTACAGGTAAGCCTACAATAAGGCTTACCTGTAGGTAAAATAAATATCTCCTAAACCTGTATGGTTTAGGAGATATTCCCCGTGCAATGCGCCGCTGACTGCAGCGGCGCATGCGCACGGGGGATTCTCGGCTGAAAGGCCGGCAGAATCCAAACCCTGCTGGGAAGAAGTCTCCCGTGCGCATGCGCGGGAGTGACGACATCGCGGCTCCAGCCACTCACAGTGCTGGAGTCGCGATACCCGGAAGACACGCCGAGGCAACATGTCAGCGACCTCGGCGTGGACTAGGTGAGTTACCGACGCTTCGTTCTAAGGTAAGTATTTCATAATGAGCTAGTATGCGGTGCATACTAGCTCATTATGCCTTTTCCCTTACAGGTGTTTAAAAAAAAAAAAAAAAAAAAAAAAAAAAAAAAGGTTCAGCGGCTTTATTACCGCTTTAAAACCCACAAACATTATAATTTATTTTTCGAACACACTAGAGAATAAAATGGCGGTCATTGCAATACTTTTTGTTGCTCCGTATTTGCGCAGCGGTCTTACAAGCGCACTTTTTTGATATTGTGAAATATAATGTTACGCTGAGTAAATTGATACCAAACATGTCACCCTTCAAAATTGCGCCTGCTCGTGGAATGGCGTCAAACTTTTACCCTTAAAAATCTCCATAGGCGACGTTTAAAAAATTCTACAGGTTGCATGTTTTGCGTTACAGAGGAGGTCTAGGGCTATAATTATTGCTCTTGCGCTAATGATTGCAGCGATACCTCACGTGTGTGGTTTGACCAACGCTTTCGCTTCTGCGCGCGAGTTTGTCGGGACGGGCCGCTTTTAAAAAATAAATAAAAAATTTTAAATACTGTAAAAATTTATTGGGTCACTTATTCCTATTACAAGGAATTAGGGATGCACTGAATGGGTCTTTTGGTGCCGAAACCGATACCGAAAACAAATCTTGATTGATCTCGAAAACCGATACCAAAAGTGACTGTTTTTAAAAATATTTTTATACAGGAGACGGTCAGCGACTGGGGACATGGTACAGGAGACGGTCAGCGACTGGGGACATGGTACAGGAGACGGTCAGAGACTGGGGACATGGTACAGGAGACGGTCAGAGACTGGGGACATGGTACAGGAGACGGTCAGAGACTGGGGACATGGTACAGGAGACGGTCAGAGACTGGGGACATGGTACAGGAGACGGTCAGAGACTGGGGACATGGTACAGGAGACGGTCAGAGACTGGGGACATGGTACAGGAGACATGGTACAAGAGATCAATGCAGCCTCACCAGTGCCCGTCAGATGCAGCCAGCCAGTGTCCCCAGTAGTGCAGCCAGTGAAGGGAGAGGAGAGCCGCCTCCTGTTTGATTACAGCGCCGGGAACATCACAGCTTTCATTTCAATAGCTGTAATCAAACAGGCGGCTCTCCTCTCTTCTAGGATATAGAAAGCCCCCCTGATAAGCGGCTACAAGGGGTGGATATGTTTCGGTGGCCGAAATTTCGGTGCATCCCTACAAGGAATGTAAACATCTCTTGTAATAGAAAAAAAGCATGACAGGCCCTCTTAAATATGAGATCTGTGGTCAAAAAGTCATCAGACAAATGCAAAAAAAAAAAAAAAAATTCTCCTTTGAAAAAACAAAAAAATATCCCTTTAACCGCTTCCCAACCGACGCACGACAATATACGTCAACAGAATGGCACGGAGAGGCATAAGGGCGTATATATACGTCCCCGTTAAGATGCCGCCGTGTCATCGGGCGCTCGCGACCCCCGCCGCGGGTACCGCGGACTTGATCGCCGTGGGGACAACAGCGATAGTCTCACGGGAAGGCTGAACGGGGAGATGCGGAAATATAACAGCATCTCCCCGTTCTGCCTAGCAACAAGTGACGCCGATCTCTGCTCCCTGTGATTGGAGCAGAGATCAGCATTCACTAGCTGACAGCCCCGCCCCCCCCCCCCCCCCCACAGTAAGAAACACACCTCTAGGCATACTTAACCCCTACACTGCCACCTAGTGGTTAACCCCTTCACTGCCAGTGTCATTTACACAGGAATAAATGCATTTAAATAGAATTGATTGCTGTATAAATGACAATGGTCCCAAAAATGTGTCAAAAATGTCCGATGTGTCCGCCATAATGTCGCAGTCGCAGTTACAATCAAAATCGCTGATCGCCATCATCACTAATAAAAAAATAATTATTAATAAAAATGCTATAAAACTATCCCCCATCTTGTAAACGCTATAACTTCTGCGCAAACCAATCAATAATCGCTTATTGCTATTTATTTTACCAAAAATATGTAGAAGAATACGTATTGGCCTAAACTGAGGAAAAAAAATGTTTTTTATACATTTTTGGGGATATTTATTATAGCAAAAAATAAAAAATGAATGCGTTTTTTTTTTCAAAATTGTCGCTCCTTTTTGTTTATAGCGCAAAAAATAAAAACCGCAGGGGCGATCAAATACCACCAAAAGAAAGCTCTATTTGTGGGAAAAAAAGGACGTCAATTTTGTTTGGGAGCCACGTCGCACAACCGCGCAATTGTCAGTTAAAGCGACGCAGTGCCGAATCGCAAAAAGGGGCCTGGTCCTTTGGCTGTAAATTGGTCTGGTCTGAAAGTGGTTAAGATGTATGGGCGGAGCTGCCGTTTTGACGCCGCTTGCGCCCTGCTATTAGGGGTGCAACGGATCAAAAAACTCACGGATCGGATCGATCCTTGGATCGGGAGTCACGGATCGGATCATTTTTCGGATCAGCAAATAATAATTGAATTTGCAAAAACCTGTGAAAATTCCGCCACCATATAGTCCCCACTGTAATATCCACGTCATCTCCCCCACTGTAATATCCACGTCATCTCCCCACTGTAATATTGGCTGGGTATCGCAGAGTATTGGCTGGGTATCGCAGAGTATTGGCTGGGTATCGCAGAGTATCGCAGAGTATTGGCTGGGTAATGCAGAGTATCGCAGAGTATTGGCTGGTAATGCAGAGTATCGCAGAGTATTGGCTGGGTAATGCAGCGTATAAGCAGGGTAATGCAGAGTATATGCAGAGTATATGCAGGGTAATGCAGGATATTGGCTGGGTAATGCAGGGTATGTTTACAAGTGATCGCTCCATCATTTGACGGAGCGATCACATTGTAAACAGTGGCCGGGTGTACCAAGATGGCCGCCGCTCCGGAGCTAGGCCGAAGCCGCGGCCTTTCCTAAGGCCGCCGGGTGTACAAAGATGGCCGCCGCCGCTCTGGACCTAGGCCGAAGCCGCGGCCTTTCCTAAGGCCGAGGCCGCGGAGTGCTCCGCGGATCGCGGGGTGGCCCGTTCGGATCACGGATCGGCGACGATCCGTTGCACCCCTACCTGCTATGGTATGGAGACAGGTGGGGGCCATCTTCCCCTCACTCGTATCCATACCGACAGCTCCGGTAAGCAGCGGAGGGCGTGGGAGACCATTATCGTACACAGGACAGCCGGCTCTAAAAAGATGGATGCCTGGTTGTGGCAGCAGCTGCTGCCGTTACTGAGACATCCATCTTCATAGTGCCGACGTATATGTACAGGAGCCGGTCGGCAAGTGGTTAATTTCCGCTTTGGCTTCATGCACACTAGACATTAGAAAAAAAAAAAAGCCAGTAGCGTTAGCTGTAGAAAAAGTTTTTCAGCGGTTTTTAGCTTTTTTTTAAATACTGCCACAAAAGCTTATGGCTCAAAAACGCTGATAAAAACAGAGTAGCTGCGTTTTTAAGCATTTTTCAGAGCGTTTTTACAGCTGAAAAAAAAAAATCCCTTTAAAACCCACCAATTTTTTATTTATTTTTTTCAGCCAAAAAAATGTGCATGGACACATAGGATAACATGCTGGGGGGTTTACTGGCTGCAGAAAAAAAAACATCTAAAGCCAAAAACAGCAGCTGTAAAAATGTCCAGTGTGCATGAGGCCTGAGACATGGACTATGTTTGTTCTTTAAGGTGGAAAATCTGGAACTAGACGTCATTCATTTCATCCTTGCACAGACGGGTCAGAGTTTTCCATCTCTAATCTCACACTATCTTTATTTACTTGGAAGGGCGAAGAGCTTTTTCTGAACCTCAAATCAATTTAAATAACCTGTAGTAAAAAAGTATGGAAGCAGCCATTGCTAACCTCACCTGAAAATGCTGGATGCCTGGCTGTCACGCTATTCCAATAGCTTCAGTACTTTGGCATACTGACCTACAAGTATGCAGACAAGGAAGTTCTAACTTTAGTCTGGGCTTCAAATCTGAATGCTCGCCTTTGATCAATGACAACGCATTAAAGCCAGAGCCTCCAGAACTCCAGATATTTTTTTGGAGAATGGGATCGAGTGAAAATTCCTGCTAGACTTATATGTGTTTTTGACCCAAATAGAGAAATTTTCCTTCACATCCTGACCCAGTGATGCTCATACAAGAAGTGGGCGGAATGGTTGGCCTCAGAAGAGGAGAACATAGCGTTCATATCATTGCGAGGTAGGCATTTTTGTTTTCCCATTATTCACGTCAATTACTGTCCTGACAAGAAGCGAGGGGACCCCTGCCCAGTAGAGACACAAACAGCAATATAAATCTGACAGACGGTAATCTGTCCAAGCTTTATCAAAGTAAAAAAATAGAAGTTTGGCACAAGTTGATCTTATAGCCCCAACAAAAAAACAAAAAAAATTATATCTATATATAAATCAGGGTGGATATAAATCAATGATAAAAAAAATAAAAAATAAATTGGACTTTTTATTTTTATCAAATTAGTTTTAATAAGATGCTTTTAGAGTAAAAATCTAAAGATCTTTTTCTATTCAAGATACATTAATAATTTAGTTTATTCAGCAGGAAATCGGAGCCGAGTTATGTAGCATGAGGCTGCATATTCTGCAAAATTTAATTTAATTTGGTAAACTCATTGAATGAATGCAAGCTGAGCTAACATGCACGGCACAGTAACTTCACAGTAACCATGAGATAAACCAGAGATCAGAAATATTCCTTTATCCCATGGTTTTGCAAATCTATGTACACTACAAACTGTATGATTGAATCGGTTCTGATATCGCCATTTTACTAACCTGACAGCTTATTATTGTAAATAGGAAACCTCATTTTGTTTGCAAATATTCACAATTCTAACTACCAGCAAGAATAAGTCCTCACATTTAGGCTTGATTCACACGTTTTTTGATGCATTTTGCAGAAATGCAGGGACATTTTTTTAACATGGGTTCTATGAAACATGTTCACATCAATGCATTTTTGTGCCTTTGCGTTTTTAGAAAGGGTCGGGGACCTTTTGTCATGCAAAATGCAGTGTTTTGCATGTAATAGAAGTCAATGGACCCGCATCCAAAATGCAAGTACCACGTTTTTACCACGATTTTGCTACGTTTTTTTCTTTCAGTTTTTTTACACTGTATATAGCTGGTTGCTAAGCAACCACAGTGTGTAAAAAAAAAAAAAAAAAAAAAAAAAAAACGCAAAACGCAGCAAAAAACGTGCCCAAAAACGCGGCAAGCACTGCAAAAACGCTCAAAAGCAACATGCATAGGATGTGAATCAAGCCTTAAAGAGCACCTGTCATTTCAATCCATCATGGTAGCGCCTGTTAGTGGGCATCCACTCACCTGCTGCCACCACGTCCCTCACCTTGTTGTGTCACTGCCGCATTACCAGCCGTCCCATTAAATGGGACTGTTGGTAAGGCAACAGCGGGTGAGAGGAGGAGCCACTGCGGGACAGAGATGACAGTTGCTCTTTAAAAATGACGATTTAAATCAAATCCACCCTGGGCAGTAGTGCTTTATGACCTCACAGTGCATGAATATATCTACAAGGCTGTAGGCACAGACGGTTTCCATTTTTGCAGAAGGAATTCAAGACACAAAAAGGTAAATCTTTTAGGATTACTGCTTAGGCCCCTTTCACACTTGTGCGACTCCAAAGTCGCACGATTTTGGCGCGATTCTTGCCGCGATTTCAAGGAACGCCTGTGTAAGTGGCATCAAAATCGGACCAAAGTAGTGCAGGGACTACTTTGAAGTAATACTAATATGAATGGCTGTCATTGGAAATCTTGGGGAACGACTTGTCATGCTACTTTACAGTCCCAAATTGTGGGACAAGTCGTATAAGTGTGTGAAAGGGGCCTTAGGTACAATGTACATTCCTAGATGTTCCCTATAAATAGCAAAATTTTCACTTTTTGAGTTCAGGTCCAATTTACCAGGGGGGCCTGACGCTTTATTGTGATGAGCTGCATACAAAAAATGAATTCAAGATTTTAGTTGGTAGAACTGAATAGAGAAAATGTAAGAGCCTTGGGAGAAAACAGATTGTACTGTGCTTTAAAGGAATCCTGCAATACAGACATAACCATTGCAGACATCCTTCTGAAAATACCAGTCGCCTTAGTCATGTTTTTCCCAATGGCTTCAGTACTGGGCTGGAACAAACAAGCAGATGAGCACAATTTAGAATCCTGATCTACACACTTTCACTGGACCAGTGACTTATAGGGGGAGATTACTAAAACTGGTGTACACAGAATCTGGTGCAGCTGTGCACAGGAACCAATCAGCTTCTTAGGCTTTATTGTCAAAACCTTAAGTATAAGTTCAGCCTAAAACTAACTCTTAGGCCAAATTCACACTTATGCAAATTGGATGTGGGTTTTCCCTCATCCAATTCACATGACAGGAGAGTATGACCGGTTCTCAAAGGAGCTGGTTCACACATCTCTGGGGCGGCCGAGGAGCAAATAGCAGAAGAGTTCTGTGCGTCTTTGGCTCTGCTTCAGGTCTAAATTCAGGCAAAAAAAAAAAAAAAAAAAATGGACCTGAAATAGTGAACGGGGACGCATTGAACCCCCTTCTGTGCCCCACGCCGCACATAGCGGTGAACTCAGCCTAAATCTAATGGCAGACACATTCTAAGACTAATCTATCTAGCCCTGTAAAGCAAAGATCGCTATACATACCTTTCTGCAATGTAGGTGGTAGGTGTGAGCACGGGAGGCAGCCCACGATGGAAGCCCCATAATAAGCCTATGGGTGATGCCACTTCCTAGGCATCTCCCAGCTGTTGTCGCCTGTCTCTTCCACACAGCATCCACCGCTGGAGACCGAACCAGATCGGCTGCAGAAAAGGCATGTATTGCGATTGTTGCTTTACAGGGTTAGATTAATTATAGAATGTGGCTGGCAGTAGATTTAGAGTTAGTTTTAGGCTGAACTTTTACTTTAACTGAACAAGCTGAAGTTAGAAGCTGATTGGTTACTATGCAGAGCGGCACCAGATTCAGTGTACCAGTTTTGGTAAATCTCCCCTATATTCTCAGGAAGGCACTGGATTAGTATGACAGGCAGGGAACTTGTATTTTCAATATGAAAGGTGAGCAAAAATGAACTGTAGAACCTGTGTTGATTCCATTATCACTTTTCACAAGTGCAGGTAAAAAATAAACTACATAACTTTGTGTTTATGGACAACACCCCATTTTGCCTTCTGTTTAAGCCTTTTATAATGACTGTAGGGAAGGAAGATTCATAATCAGGACATGCTTTGTGCGCTGTCAAAAGAATTCCATTGCTGCACAGTCACATGCAACTCATAAGACATCCATAGCCAATGCTTACTTTCAAAAATAGTCATGGTATTTTTTTGTCCTAAACTCTGTAAATTATCAGACCACTGGGTGAAATGTTTACTGCGTTATTGTACCCGACTATCACAGAGACCTTCTGGTATGACTTTCTGAGTCCTTAATTCAGAACACGCATGAATATCAGGAAAGGCCAAGGTACCGCTGTATAATTATTCTGGGTCATTCAGCAGCCATGAAATTAGCATTTGTAAACGGATGAAGCTGGATAGAGTGGGTAACTGGTAAAGTTAAAGATCAATCTTAAAGGATAAATTTACTTTACTAAAAAAAAAAAAATAAAAAAAAAAAAATGTGCATTCGTCTAGGTTTTTTGGAGCCTGTAAAGCATTGCACCAGCGATCAGCAGATTGTTGGTGCCATGTAGGTCATCTGTACATCTTCATCCTGTATGGGCAAGTAGGTACACTGACAAAAAGAATCAACTACCATGGCTCTCCACAGCATCGTGAGAGTTCATTGAGAACTACAATCTGACAGCTGCTAAGGAGCTGTGTGAAGGCCGTGTGGGTGGAGCCCCGCATGGCTGCGCTTATTTCAAAAAGTGACAGCTAGTACAGGAAACTTCTCCCTGTACTGCTGTCACGGGGAGGGGGGGGGGGGGGGGGGGGGATCAGGCAGCGGCTGCAGCACTTCCCACCCAGCCACTGTACATATACGGCCGGGTGGGAGCCGTCTACTTTTGATCGGACGTTCCGGAACGTCCTTCAGAAGTAGAGGGATCGCGCGCGTGCGGCGCGATCCCGATGCGGCCGTGTCACCCGGACACGGCGCATCTCGGATCGGCAGGAGGGCTCGGTGATTGGCCCTCCTGATCACATGACGGCCGCGTCGAATCACAGCCGCCATGTGGTGTAAACAAACAGCCGGTTGCTAGGCAATCGGCTCTCCTCTCCTCACACGGAAGTCGTCGGTGAGGAGAGGAGAGCGGATCGCTGCAGCCGGCTGGTGATCAGTGAGTATTAGCTGTTTTTTTTTTTTTACACATGTCCCCACAGTAAAACACACATGTCCCCAAAACACACATGTCCCCAAATAATAAAAACACATCCCAGTAAAATAACATTTGCCAATGATTATCTGCACACATATGTCCGTGATCACCTGCACACATCTGTACATGATCATTTGCGTACATATGTCCGTGATCACGCAAACCAATTATTATACACTTAACGGAATTTTTTTTTACAAAAAAAAACATGTAGCAGAATACATTTTGGCTTAAATTTATGACAAAATTTGATTTTATTGGATTTCTTTTAAAAAAGAAGAAAATATTGTTTTTTTTTCAAAATTTCCGCTATGTTTTCGCTTATATCGCAAAAAATTTAAAACAGAGTCGTGAATAAATACCACCAAACTAAAGCTCTATTTGTGCGAACAAAATGATAAAAAATTCATTTGGTTACAGCATTGCATGACCGCGCAATTGTCAGTGAAAGTGCGAGAGCACTGAAAGCTGAAAATTGGTCTGGGCAGGAAGGGTGTTTAAGTGCACAGTAAGCAAGTGGTTAACTACCAACTAAAGAATCTATTACCTTAGGTGATTCAGACTTTTTATTATTCAGATATCAATAGAGAAAAATAAAGCTGAAGTCACTGCAATGCAGATTTATCAAAATCAGACACCATGCCTTCTAACTGGACAATGAAGGAGCAGAATTAAACCAATGTGGTCACCCTCTGCTCTCTACTCTTGTCAGTGTGTTCACTCTCAGCCTGTTCACTATAGCAGAGTCTGAACAGCTCCAATTGTTGCCCCTCCACTGTCAGTCTGAGTGCTACTACACATGAGATTATGACCTCATTCACACTTGCAAATGGAGCCTATAGGAATTACATGCCGTAGACGCAACAGGGGTTCCCAGCGAGCCCCATTGGGAGCACTGGGAGGCTGACAGCTCCCGCAGCTAATCGTGGCTGCTTGCATGTAATCGCTCAAGCACCTGTAACTGATCAGCCCTGGGCACAGACAGTCTGCATCCAGTGCCGATCACTCGCAGGTAACCGCTCAATGAGCATTACACGTGAGTGGCCGCGATTAGCTACAGGAGCTGTCAGACTCCCAGTGCTTTTATCAGGGTTTCCACCCGCAGCTAATCAACTGGATTGTTGTGTCTCCAGCATGCAAGCGCTAATGGCCCCAATTTGCAAGTGTAAATGGGGCTTATATGAGGCTGATACTAAGACGCATTCAGGTACCTGCACTAGTTAAATTCTTTTGAGTAAGATGTTCATATCTGCCTGGAGTTAAAACTTTAAAAACAAAAGAAATGTGGTTCAGAAAATAGTATAGGCCTCTTACTATTATATTGTACTCCTTTGGCGAACCGCCTCTGTAGCACCTGGTTCATGGACTGAAGTCCAGCGGGGATATTCTTATCTTTATAGGCCGTTATATCCGACCCCACGAGTTTCTTTAAAGCCGAAAACATCTTCTCCTTTGTCGATGGGGCGAGCCCGCAAGATCAATGCTAGATTTTGTTAGATTACTTGCGAAATGTATGAAGAGATCTCACTCCAAAAAGTAAAAATACTAAAAAATCCGCTGGAAGGAAATAGCAGAAGAAAACCAAACAGCAGATACCAGATTTTATAAGACGTGGGTAGCCATGGTTTAAGGATGCTTTATATTTTTTTCTTTGCTCACAGCTTAACTATGTTCAAGTTGCCAAGCAGTTGAAAAGTGTAACAGTCAGCAGGATGGGGGTGATGGCCGCAGGATTCCCAGATCACCGCTCATATTTGACCCATAGCTCCTAAAATTGTGAACAGAAAATAAAAATTAGTGAATGTTATAGATAAGGAGGAATGAGTAGTTATTAGGACTCATTCACAAAGATGGCAGCCCTTGCTGCCCCTCTGAAAAGCGATCCATGTTGGATCGCTTTCTAGAAGGCAGGAAAATGCAGCTGCCAGGCATTCAGGAAGCAATCCTGAATGCCTATGTTTTTTTAACAGCCAAATGGGGGTTTTATATATAAACACCACCACTGCCAGCCAAGTGTTTGACTTGTGGCTGTTTTTATGAACTCCGGAGGAGACACACACAGCAATATAAACCTGACATGTTCTAACCCTTCAACGTCGTATCCAAAAACTATAAGAAAAAAAGTGTCGGCTTTACATAAAAACTTCAAGGGCCTATTATTCCTGGTTTCTTACGCCATGTGTGGTAGTGCTTTTCTACATGGTTACATTATGTGGAGGAGGACAAGGAATTGATTTTGGGGGGGGGGGGGGGGTTGATACACAGAAGATCAGGTATGGGAGGGAGAAAACAGAGGATTGGGCATGGAGGAGGAGCGAGGGACATACAGAAAATACAGTATGGAAGGAGGGGGTACAGAAGAGAAGATATGGGTGAAGGAGGGTGAGTAAACACACAGAAGATCAGGTATGGGAGGTGGTGACACACAGGAGATCAGACATGGGTGGAGGGGGTAATACACTGGGGAGCATGTATGGATGGAGGGTGATACACTGGAACAAGGTATGGAAGGGGGTGAGTCCGAGCATCAGGTATGGATGGAAGGGGTGGGATAGAAACACAGGGGTTCAGAAATGGATGGAGAGGAGGAGATAACACACAGGGAATCAGGTATGGAAAGGGGGGGGGGGGTAACACACTGGTATGGAAGTGGGGGAATAACATGCAGGGCGATCAGGTATGGAAGGGGGGGAATAACATGCAAGGGGATCATGTATGAAATGGGGGGGGATAACATGCAGGGGGGGGATCATGTATGGAAGGGGGGGGAATAATTTGCAGGGTGATCGGGTATGGAAGGGGGGGGGGGATCAGGTATGGAAGGGGGGGGGAATAACATGCAGGGCGATCATGTATGGAAGGGGGATAAGGTATGGAAAGGGGGGAATAACACACAGGGGAAATCATGTATGGAAGGGGGGGGGGCAAGGTATGGAAGCGGGGATAACATGCAGGGGGGGGGGGGATCATATATGGAAGGGGGGGGGGGGGTAACATGCAGGGGGGGGGGGGGTCATGTATGGAAGGGGGGATAACATGCAGGTGGGGGGGGGATCGTGTATGGAAGGGGGGGATAACATGCAGGTGGGGGGGGATCATGTATGGAAGGGGGGATAACATGCAGGGGGGGGGGTCATGTATGGAAGGGGGGGGGATCGTGTATGAAAGGGGGAGGGTCATATGCAGACGCAGGGGGGGGCAGGTACAGAAAGAGGGGTGGGGTTATACACAGGGGACCAGTTACTAGAGAAGAAAATAAGAGAAGAGGTGACACATAATATACACAGATCGGGGGGGGGGTATACACAGAGGATCAGGTATGGGGGGGGGGGGGGGGGCGGGGCGAGGGGGGGGGGGGTATCCACAGGAGATCAGGTGTGGAGGGTGATGTGTACATGTGGGGGAGGGGGGACACCTATATTGTGGAATGTGACAGCTGGGTGATCACGTGGTACAGCTGGTGATGCTGGCAGTGATGGTCGCCCCTCTCAGCTCTCCCTCTCTGTGTCCTCCTTACACCCGGACAAAATGTTCTTTCCGGCCCGCCAACCCCTCACCCTTCTCCCCCGAGCGGCTCTCTTACTCTGTGCTTTCCTCTGCCAGCCCAAGCCGCCGCTCCGCCATCTTTCTTCCTCCTCTCTGGAGCATCGGCGGGGCGGAGTCACTGCAGCTGCTACAGAGGCCGGGGAGGTCACAGCTCTGCAGAAAGCGAAGCCAGATGTGTACAGTGCGCCTGCGCAGTCGTGCCGCAAAGCTCCCGTTGTAGCAGTAGAATTCTTCATCTGCAGAATGCAATGCAAAGATATCCAGAAGTAGCTGAGGAGGATGTGTTGTGATTCCCACCTCAGCATGTCCTACTTCCCCGGACACCCTGCCAATGAGGGAATAATGAACCACTGACAGAGCTCATATCTGTGTGGGGCTTGGCCTGGACGTTGAGCTTTACATTAGGAATAAAATCATTATAGGCCGATCAATCCTAAACTAATTGCAGAATTGCAGGAGGGTGGTGTCAGTAGTTTTTTATTTTAACATTTTTTTTTATAATTATAATTTTAACATTTTTTTTTATAATTATATTTTTTGCATTTTTTTAATCAACCCTGTTGGGGGGGGGGGGGCTTTGATGAGATATCAGGGGCCTAAACAGACCCCTGATATCTCTACTTTTAGACAGAGGCTGCGGACATTGATTCCCCAGTCCCTTTCTCGGGTTACTCTGTTCAGTTGTCACAAGACACAGGAGCGATCTCGCTCATGGTGTCCAATTCAGAAAATGAAGGGACCGGTAAATGGATGGTCCCTTCCTCCGCTCTCCATCGTGACAGATCCCCACAGGAGAGGAGTGGAGGAAAGCTGGCTGTGGGGGACGAGAGAGTAGGAGGACAGAGCCGGAGAAGAACAGAGGAGGGGTTTGAAGGACACGGAGGGGAGCCATAGAAGAACAGGGGGGTAGAAGGACACGGAGGGGGGCTGGAGGAGGAGGATACAGGGAACAGTCAGAGGTGATCGGTGCAGCAGAAGGTACAGCTGTGATCACCAATCTTCCTGTATAGCTTTTTAGCCGACAGCCGTGAGAGGGAGAGAAGGAGAAATGGATGTCAGCTATACAGGGAGATCGGTGTTCACAGATGTCCCTCCCTCTGCACCGATCATCCCCGACTGTGAACCAGGGGACCATCCAGGATCAGCCCCGCAGCCGGGATATTGGGCAGCACTTGTGGGTGTCCGGGAGCCGCCCCCAAAATGAGGGAGGCTCCCGCACCTCGCGGGAGACTTGGGATGTCTGGCATACTAGCCCATTATGTGGCACTTACCTGCAATCGAAGCCCGCTCTGTCCCTGCTGGTGGAAGCATCCATCTTCTACCCTCTTCCTACCAGGGCCGCGGGCTCCGGCCCTGTGACTGGCCGGAGCTGCGTGCCGTCAGTTATGGCACATATGAGTGAAGAAATGTCACGGAGGTCCGTTTCGTCACAGCGCATGCGCCAATGACATCATCGGCGCACTACAAGGTAAATATCGTCTAAACGGCGCACATTTAGGAGATATTTTAGCTACCTATAGGTAAGCCTTATGGGACAGCAGACAGCAGAATTTAACACAGAAAGGAAAACACCACACACCTTTTATTGTTGGATAAGTATGGCCGCAGCCTTTATTATTATTGGCTTTAACAATAAATTAATAAATAAGTAGCTGTAAAATTTCTTTTTAACACCTACCATCAGCTCAGCCACTACGGCTCGAGCTGGAACACATACCAATGGGGGTAAAATCACCCATAACATCAAAACATTCTTCAACTGGAAATCACTCAGATAATATAAACTTTAACCCCTTCAATACCCACGTATAGTCATATGACGCCCACAAGGTGGATCTACCATCCTGGGTGGGCGTCATATGACGTCCTCGGATTCCCGGCCGCATGGGGGGCGCGCGCGCGCGCCCGCGGCATCGCTCGGGACCCGGTGCGAGTGCCCGGCGGCGATGTCCGCCGGGCACCCGCGATTGCCCGTTAAACCGTGGAGCTGTGTGTGTAAACACACAGCTCCACGTCCTGTCAGCGGGGAGGAGACCGATCATGTGATCCCAGTACAGAGGATCACATGATCGGTCTCCTCCCCTTTCCCCTCCCCCTACAGTTAGAATCACTCTATTAGGGACACACATTAACCCCTCCAGCGCCCTCTAGTGATGAAGTCACATTTACACAGTAATCATTGCAATTTTATAGCAACGATCTGTGTAAATGTGAATGGTTCCAAAAATGTGTCAAAAGTGTCCGAAGTGTCCGCCGCAATGTCGCAGTCACGAAAAAAAAAATCGCAAATCACAAAAAAAAAAAAAAAAAAAATTCAATAAATCTATCCCCTAGACGCTATAACTTTTGCGCAAAATCAATATACGCTTATTGCGATTTTTTTTACCAAAAATATGTAGAAGAACACGTATCGGCCTAAACTGAGGAAAAAAATTGTTTTTTTTTTTAAAAATTATATTTATTATAGCAAAAAGTAAAAAATATTGTGTTTTTTTTCAAAATTGTGGTTTATAGCGCAAAAAATAAAAACCGCAGGGGCGGTCAAATACCACCAAAAGAAAGCTCTATTTGTGGGAAAAAAAGGACGTCAATGTAACGTCGCACGACCGCGCAATTGTTAGTTAAACGACGCAGTGCCGAATCGCAAAAAGTGCTTTGGTAAGGAAGGGTGTTTAAAAGCCCTGTATTGAAGCGGTTAAGAGACCTAGTCAGTAAAAAACTAAGCTCACAAAACTTTCCCTTTAACAAAGGTGACACTGCCACATAATAATTAGCTGCGATGGATAGGGAGGGAGGGAACGCAACAGCTTGTGCTTACTGGGGCCACTGAACCTCAGGGGCTCGGAGCCCCCTTTTATTTAAAATTCTTCCTGCTCTTTTTCCAGACTGCCTGGATACTAGATCACCTGACCTACCTAGGAAAAGGTGACCGATAGAGCACCTGCCCGCTCTCTTCTCAAACTGCCTGGATACTAGATGACCTAACCTATACAAGGGAAAGTGACCACACATTCCCGCAATTTCTAAGTTAAGAGGATACTTGAAACTCTGCTGTTGCAATTCCATGAGGAAAGGGGGGGGGGGGGGTTAGAAACTAACCTAACTAAATAAAATGTCTTTTAAAAAAACCTGCCATCAGCTCAGCCACTACGGCTTGAGCTGGACTACATACCAATGGGGGTAAAATCACCCAGAAGACAGGCGAAACGCCTGTCACCTAGACCCCCACATCGTGGCCATTTCAAGGCAGGTATGGAAACCTGCATTGAGAATATCCAATCCAATATTGGATAAGTGGATGCCATCAGGCCTATATAGCCCAGGGAGACCACCCTCCAATTCGGTGTGGTGGTATGAAAACCCTGCAAATGGACCTAAACATTTTTCCACTGATCTATTTAACCACCTCAGTACAGTGCATTTTCACCCCCTTCCTGAACAAGCCATTTTTCAGCTTTCAGCGCTGTCACACTTTGAATGACAATTGCGCAGTCATACAACACTGTACCCAAATGAAATTGTTATCATTTTGTCCCCACAAATAGAGCTTTCTTTTGGTGGTATTTGATCATCTCTGCGGTGTTTATTCTTTGCGCTATAAACAAAAGAAGAGGGACAAGTTTAAAAAAAATATAAATTTTTTATTTTTGCTATACTAAATATCCCCCAAAAATATCTAAAAAAATTTTTTTTCCTCAGTTTAGGCCGATATGTATTCTTCTACATATTTTTGGTAAAAAAAAAAATCGCAATAAGCGTATATTGTTTGGTTTGCGCAAAAGTTATAGCGTCTACAAAATAAAGGATAGATTATAGCATTTTTATTGGTGGCGATCTGCGATTTTTATCGTGACTGCGATATTGCGGCGGACATATCGGACACTTTTGACACATTTTTGGAACCATTCACATTTATACAGCGATCCGTGCTATAAAAATGCATTGATTACTGTATAAATGTGACTGGCAGGGAAGGGGTTAACCACTAGGGGGCGCTGTAGGGGTTAATATGTTCCCTGGGAGTGATTCTTACTGTGGGGGGAGGGGACTCACAAGGGGAGGAGACCGGTCGGTGTTTCTCTGTACAGAGAACACACCATTGGCTCCTCTCCTCTGACAGGACCGTGGATCTGTCTGTTTACACTCAGATCCACGGTCCCGCTGTGTTACCAGGCAATAGCGGGTGCCCGGCGGACATCGCAGCCGCTGGGCACGCGCATCGGGTGCCCAGTGTGTCTGGAGAGCCGGTGTCCTGCCGTGAAAGTTCCCCTGCCGGATTAGGACCCCCCCTCTACTGCGCAGGCGCAGCGCTTGCGCAGTACGAAGGACTAGGCATCTTCCGAAAATTGCCGAAGCTAAACAGCTGCGAGTGAAGTGTACACCGCGCACACGCAGTTAACAAGTCGGTGTACGAGAGACGATGCCGCACGCTCCCGATGCTCTCGCTACTCTGCAAGGGGCGGGTCTGTAACCAAGGGCGACATTTGTTATTATTATTACTGTAACCAAGGGCCAGATTTTTAGGTATTGCAAAATCCGCCTTTCTTTTATTTAAACACGCCTTTGCCCCTTGCTTAGAGTTATAATAGACCCACCCCTTAGTTAGACTCCCCTTGCAGAGTAGCGTGATCATCGGGAGCGTGCAGCATCGTCTCGTACACCGACTGCGCCTGCACGGTGTACACTTCACTCCCACTTGCTTACCTTCAGCAATTTTCGGAAGATCCCTAGTCCTTCGTACTAGAGGGGTCCTTATCCGCTGAGGGGGACCATCTCGGCAGAACACCGGGAAGGGGAGGACGTCATATGACACCCTCCCGCCCTGAGAGCTGTGCCACCTGACCGTCAATAGACAGCCGGCGGTCTATTGACATCCTTCTATCCTTTTCGAGTGGGTGTAGAGAAGCAGAGTTCAACCACTTCAGTCTAGGAATTATTTTTGAGAAGACTAAAATCGTATTAGGGGAGGACAAATGAAACCTCACAATATCACTATGCATAGAAAAAATGTAATCAAGACATTTGGCCTTGCCCAAATCATTACCACCTAAGTGTAAAAGCAAAATGTCGGGTGGAGGCCAACTCTGGTATAATTTACCCAAAACTACAAATAGATCTGCCTGAATAATACCCCGCCTCCCATGGCAAAATACTCTAAACTTATCATGCTCTAAACCCAGATTCTCAGTCTAGATTCGATGACCTGCTCTCTGGTTGGCGAACATATAAGCGGAAACTGTCTGACTTCCATCTACCTATATTTTTTATTAAACCTTCAGAGAGACCTAATGTAGCTGCTTCCGCGTCAGCCCCTATTCTGAATGAGTGTGAGGTAATATGTGAATTACTTAAATTTACCCTCTCTGTGCATTTGTTGAGAACACAAATGAATTTAAATTTACTCAGAGGTGTTCCATTAGAATGCAGAAAAAGATGTCCTGTACTATCCGGCTGTCAGGGCTAGGCTCAGCTCTTCCTTCTCTGAGCTGGCCGCTAAGCTGTCGGCTAATTGCCAGCTCCTATCTCTCCATAGGTACTCAATGTACTCAGCTGTTGATGATATCCTGCTCGTCAGTCCTGCCTACTTAAGCCGTCCAGCCCAGAGGATCTCTGCCTTTACCTTAGTCAACATCACAGAGACGCTCTCCTGCATTCCTGTTAAAAGACTTGCTTGACTGACATCCCTTCTGGCTCCAGATCCTGTTTGCTGTTTTACTACGCTCATCTCCGGTTCCCTGACATTTGGCTTGTCTGACTATCCGTTCCAGTTCCTGAACTATGGCTATGTTTTGACTATGTTTGTTCTATTTATTTTTATTATTAAAGGGGTTGTTAAGGTAAAAGTTTTTTCACCTTAATGCATTCTATGCAATAAGGTGAAAAAACATCTGACAGTGCCGGCCCCCCCGTTTTACTTACCTGACCCCTCGATTGTCCCGCACTCGCCCCCGACATCCTCTTCGCCGCTCAGCCTGGCCGCTGATTGGTTACACTGGATGGTTTGAAAGCAGCGCAGCCATTGGCTCGCTCTGCTGTCCATCACATCCAATGACGCGGCCCGCCGGGGCCGATAGCCGCGGTTGTATCACGGGAGCGCGCCCGCAAGTACTCCACACCATGCGAGGGAGCACGCATGAAGGTGAGAAGTACTTGCGGGGGGAGCCGAGAGCCGCCAAGGGACCCCAGAAGACCAGGTTTGGGGCCACTCTGTGCAAAACGAGCTGCACAGTGGAGGTAGATATAACATGTTTGTTATTTAAAAAAAAAAAAAAAATAATAATTCCTTTACAACCCCTTTAAACAAGTGTGATTTAACTGTACTTCTGTCTCGGTCTTATTTCATGGTTTCTGACACCGGCCTCACCTTAATATAAGATTGTAACATTGCCACTGGGCATATTGACTTCTGTTTTCAAGCTTTAAGACAATCCAAGCTCCTTCCCCTTCTGGTCTGTTTTTTCATTAAAATCTTTACTTCCCCATCACTTACCAGTACATCCGACATCTGAATGCCACAAGTTGCTTTTTTGTGAGTGGAACTAGTTTAAAGATTCTGAGGGCAGCAAAAAAGGCCACTGAAAATGCTGCAGTGAACAGCATTGCCTCAAAATCTGACCAGCAGACAGATTCTGTAACCTTGCAAAGATTATCTAGAATTTCTGGCATGATCGGAGTCCTGGTGTCTTTAACCTTTTTCATTTTTCTATACCCTCTTAATGTTTGTTTTACAGTGAAAAAACTCAATAGAGATGAGAGATTGTTTTATTTCATGAAGAATGAATTACCCGAAACGATTTTATTAATGTGGGCCCATGATTAACCTTTGCTAAACAATGAGTCTAGAAATAAGAACACCAAGCCTTCAGAAACCAAATTGCAGTCAAAACCATACATATTTAGAAAAGAAGTCTATAACCACCAGGCTGACTGATATCCCGCCATAGTGGAAGGGCAGTTCAATTTTTTACATTTATCAACACCTGTGTCAAATGAGCTTCCATATACATTTTGGGCAGGGTCCCTAAAAGGGCCATCCACTCTATCTAAGCCAAGTTCATTAAATATTTTTTTCTCAACAACACTGTCCATTGCCACTGTTTATTTTTTTTATTTTTTGGATAATACACCCTTTCCCGGTGAACCTGGGTAAGATAAAACCCGATGAGAAACCCTTAATTAGTAGCAGGGCCTTCTGTTTGTCTTGGAAAACTCAAAGCCAAGGTATTATTGCGCATAGTCTCACTGGTGTTTCCGCCTTTAGGGCCAGTTCACACCATGCGGTCAGTTTCTGGTACAGAAACTGACCGGAACTGACTGTATTGGTGCAGAAAAAATGGAACTGCACGGAACTGCGTCTGGTGTGAACTGGCCCTTAGGAAAGAAATCCCTACCCGACTGGTTATTTGCAGATAACATCTTTTTGAAACATTTTGAGATAGGTTTTCTACACATACTACATAGGTGGTTGAGCGTACAGTGGTTTTGTTGGTTTGTATAATTTATGTATTTTTTCTTTTTTTTTTATTTAATTTTTTTCTTTTTCATGTTAGTTTAGTTATAGTAGTGCTTGTGCCTGGGTATGCCCAATAGGCTGTTTTGTTTTGTATTTACCTGAAAATTCAATAAAAACAATAAAAAAAAAAAAAAAAAAAAAAACATTTTGAGATAGGCTGTGTTCCACCACAAAATGCGCATTCGTGCCTATATTTGCATGTGTTAGGCCACCTACATTGTGTGTCATTAAAGTTAAAACACACCCCTTTTTTGTAAGCTGAGGCGTGTGACAATTGATTTGATGGTGCTGCTTGTCTGACAAATTGTGGTCGCTGGGGAAGAAAAAGATTTAAAGTGATTGTAAGGGTTCATTTTTTCTTTTTTTTTTTTTTAATAACAAACATATCATACTTACCTCCACTGTGCAGCTCGTTTTGCACAGAGTGGCCATGAACCTCGTCTTCTGGGGTCCCCCGGCAGCTCTCGCGGCTCCTCCCCACATCAGACAACCCCCTAGGAGAAGCTCTCTCCCAAGGGCATTAGCTTGTGGGCGCGCTCCCGAGTCCAGCATTCAGCATCCACTGCCGCCGAATGTATGACTCGGCCCCACCCCCCGGCGCCCGCTTCATTGGATTTGATTGACAGCAGCGGGAGCCAATGGCTGCGCTGCTATCAATCTATCCAATCAAGCGCTCAGAACCCCAGGCAGAGAGACAGCGCGTCCCTGCCGGGTCAAGTTCCAGGGCTCAGGTAAGTAAAACGGGGGGGGGGGGGGGGGGGCAGTCACTGGCAGGTGTTTTTTTCACCTTAATGCATAGGATACATTAAGGTGAAAAAACATGAGGGGTTACATCCCCTTTAACCATAATCCAACATCTTTTGTACCCCAGAGTAAAGATGGATGGACCGCCATTTTCTGCCGAAAAGATTTGTCATATGCAAACCAAGCAACACCTCCAAAATTTTTAAATGCTTCTAAAACACACCCCTTTTTTGTAATCTGAGGCGTATGACAATTGATTTGATGGTGCTGCTTGTCTAACAAATTGTGGTAGCTGGGGAAGAACCTCGTCTTCTGGGGTCCCCCGGCGGCTCTCGCGGCTCCTCCACACATCAGATAACCCCCTAGGAGAAGCTCTCTCCCAAGGGGGTTAGCTTGTGGGCGCGCTTCCGAGTCCAGCATTCAGCATCCATTGCCGCTGAATGTATGACTCGGGCCCACCAACGTTTCATTGGATTTGATTGACAGCAGCGGAAGCCAATGGCTGCGCTGCTATCAATCTATTCAATCAAGTGCTGAGAACCCCAGGCAGAGAGACAGCGCGTCCCTGCCAGGTCAAGTTCCAGGGCTCAGGTAAGTAAAACGGGGGGGGGGGGGGGCAGTCACTGGCAGGTGTTTTTTCACCTTAATGCATAGGATACATTAAAGGGGTGTTTCAGCTGAATTTTTTTTTTCTAAAGTCAGCAGCTAAAAAACAGTAGCTGCTGACTTTTAATAAGTACACTTACCCTCCCAGGGCGCCCACGATGTCGGCCGCAGAGGCCAACATGTCTCTCGGTGCTCCGGTCCCAGCGCCGCCATCCTCACTAAAGGAAACAGGCAGTGGAGCCTTACGGCTTCACTGCCCGTTTCCTACTGCGCATGCGCGAGTCACGCGTCGCTTTGTGAATGGGACGCGCTGTGTTAGGGAACACACAGCTCCCAGAACACAGCGCGCCCCATTACCCAGAAGACAACGCGGAAGAGGACAGAAGACCGAAGACCAACGAAGATCACCGCGGAGTAAGAAGGAGGCAGATTAGGAAGACTGCCTAGCAACAGGGATTTCGGATCAGGTAAAAAATATATTTTTTTTCAATTATTTTTTTTTTAATTTTTTAAAGAATATAAATGCTCTTTTTTTTTTTTGGCCCTCCACTTTAAGGTGAAAAAACATGAGGGGTTACAACCCCTTTAACCATAATCCGACATCTTTTGTACCCCAGAGTAAAGATGGATGGACCGCCATCTTCTGCCGAAAAGATTTGTCGTATGCAAACAAAGCAACACCTCCAAAATGTTTATATGCTTCTACAACACACCCCTTTTTTGTAAGCTGAGGCGTGTGACAATTGATTTGATGGTGCTGCTTGTCTGACAAATTGTGGTCGCTGGGGAAGAAAAAGATTTGAAGTGATTGTAAGGGTTCATTTATTTTTTTTTTTAAATAACAAACATATCATACTTACCTCTACTGTGCAGCTCGTTTTGCACAGAGTTGCCCCGAACCTCGTCTACTGGGGTCCCCCGGCGGCTCTCGCGGCTCTTCCCCACATCAGATAACCCCCTAGGTGAAGCGCTCTCCCAAGGGGGTTAGCTTGTGGGCGCGCTCCCGAGTCCACCATTCAGCATCCATTGCCGCCGAATGTATGACTCGCCCCCACCCCCCCGGCGCCCGTTTCATTGGATTTGATTGACAGCAGCGGGAGCCAATGGCTGCGCTGCTATCAATCTATCCAATCAAGCAATGAGAACCCCAGGCAGAGAGACAGCGCGTCCCCGTCGGGTCAAGTTCCAGGGCTCAAATAAGTAAAACGGGGGGGCTGGGGGGGGCAGTCACTGGCAGGTGTTTTTTCACCTTAATGCATAGGATACATTAAGGTGAAAAAACAGGAGGGGTTACAACCCCTTTAACCATAATCCAACATCTTTTGTACCCCAGAGTAAAGATGGATGGACCGCCATTTTCTGCCAAAAAGATTTGTCGTATGGAAACCAAGCAACACCTCCAAAATTTTTATATGCTTCTAAAACTATGTCTAAATGTTGGAAAAGACCAGAACTTTTTTCTGGCTGTTTTTCACATAAAACACTAGCAAAGATGCAGAAAGCCTCTAACCAATTGTTAAAAGACCTTCTCCTATCTTCACAGACCCCCAAAGCATCCTCCCAATGTTGAGGGCATGTGGCCTGGTACAGTTCAGGGGGGGGGGCTCTCTCTCGTCCCCCCTCTTTTCCTGCGGCCTGCCAGGTTGCGTGCTCGGATAAGGGCCTGGTGTTGATTTTGAGGGGGACCCCCACGCCATTTTTTTTTAAATTTGGCGTTGGAGTTCCCCTTAAAATCCATACCAGACCTGAAGGGTCTGGTATATATATTTAGGGGGAACCCCACGTCATTTTTTTTTAAATCAGACCCGGGTTCCCCTTAATATCCACACCAGACCTGAAGGGCCTGGTAATTGAATTTGGGGGGAACCCCACGCTTTTTTTTTTATCAATGACTTTCAATGACTGTTTTCTGTCTTACGGGAGCCGATAATTCATTATAGCTGTGAGTGCTTTTAAATAACTTTTTTTCCTGCAAAAATGACACTTTGTGCAGGGACAGTTTTAAGCACAGCAAACATGCGCCCCTTTACAGGCATACTATACACACCCCCCAGGTACGAAATTTATAGGATCTCTGCTCCTGAAAAAAACTGCAGTTTTTAAAACTTTTTTTTGCATTGATACATGTCCCCTGGGGCAGGACCCAGGTCCCCAAACACTTTTTATGACAATAACTTGCATATAGGCTTTTAAAATTAGCACTTTAGATTTCTCCCATGGACTTTTACAGGGTGCTCGCGGCTTTTCGAATTTGCTGCCAACACCCCAAATTGTTTGCTGTTCGGTGAACAGGCGAACAGGCAATGTTCGAGTCGAACATAAGTTTGACTCGAACTCGAAGCTCATCCCTAGTGCTAACAATACATTCTACTTATAAAATATTTTATTAATCAACAAAAAAAAAAAGACATCATTCAAAACAAATTCTACATTTTATTTGGACAATAGGAACACAATTTTCTACATTCAGTTACTTTGTTAAAAAAAATTGACTGATGTTTATGGTGCAAGATTTTTCACAACACTTTATAATATGGTTAGGGCCCTGCTCAAAAAAGCTTACAATCTAAAAGGGAGAAACACTTAAAGTGGAACTTCGCCCTCTCAGTCAACATTGGCTATGTTTAATCCTTATGCTGCTGGCATTAGTAAATCTATAGGGAAGTAGATCATATTTACCTGTTTTAAACTTTGTTTTACATTTCTTTAGTTACTTACTGGTTTCCAGGCCTAGGCAAATGATGTCATACATCCCAGGAGTCTTCGGGAGGGCAGGAGGGGTTTTCTTAGCTAAGCACACCCTCCTGCCTGCATGCCTGAGCTAAGGGCAGATAGATTCCATGAAGTAAATGCTACATGAATCATCTCCCCTTACTTAAGATGGCCACAGTCAGAAATGCTAGTGGGTGTTCCTTTTAGGGCCTCTCTTGTTGCCCTCCCAAGCATCCCTCTTATGGACCCTCCTACGGCTCTTGGGTCTCTTTTAATGCCCGTCCTGCAGCATGTTTCCCTTTTAATGTTTCTTTTTAGGGCTCATCTTGTGACCTCTGTGTCTCGTGGCCCTGCATAGTTACATAGTTACATAGTTAGCTAGGCTGAAAAAAGACACAAGTCCATCCAGTTCAACCATAAAAAATAAAATAACCAGAACCACCTCTGGAGGGAGTCTATTCCACATTTCCACAGCTCTTACTGTGAAGAAGCCTTTCCGTATTTGGAGATGAAATCTCTTTTCCTCTAGACGTAAGGAGTGCTCCCTTGTCCTCTGTGTTGACCGTAAAGTGAATAACTCAACACCAAGTTCACTATATGGACCCCTTATATATTTGAACATGTTAAGCATATCCCCCTTATTCTCCTCTTCTCAAGAGTGAATAAATTAAGTTCCTCTAATCTTTCCTCATAGCGGAGCTCCTCCATGCCTCTTATCAGTTTGGTTGCCCTTCTCTGCAGTCTTGTGGCCCCTGGTCCATCTTAGAGCCCCTCCTCTTAAGGCCCCTGTGTCCCCCTATGGGTCCTCCTTGTGGCTCCTATTATGGCCAGGTTGTTACCCCTCAGGGCCCCCTTATAGCCTGTGTCTTTTAGTGCCCCTCTTGCAGCCTGTGTCCCTCTTAGAGCCCTTCTTGTGGCCCCTGTGTCCCTCTTAGGGCCCCTTCTTTGGCCCAGCGTCTCTTATAGGCCCCTCTTGTGGCCTCTGTGTCCCTTTTGTAGCCCTCGTGTCACTTTTATGCCCCGTACACATGGTCAGAAATTCCGACCACAAAATCCGTCTGATTTTTTTCCAACGGATTTTGTCCGACACTGGTGTTGCATACACACGGTCGGACAAAGTTGTCAGAAAATCCGATCATTCTGAACGTGGTGATGTTCGTTGCGTACAACGGGACTATGTAGAGGCTAGTAGCCAATAGCTTTGGTCTTGTAATGTGATCTGAGCACGCGTGGCACTTTGTCCGTCGGAATTCGCTACACACGATCGGAAAAAGTCCGATGGGACTTTGTTGTCGGAAAATTTGAGAGCAGGATCTCAAACTTTTTCCATCGGAACTTCCGAAGGAAAAAGTCCGATGGAGCCCACACACGGTCAGAATTTTCCAAAAATGCGCAAAAAAACTTTTGTAAATGTGAGTCACGCTTTTGGTGCGATTGGTTCTAAGGGGCACCACAACCACGACCAGCAGATGCGTGTTTTTGCATTTGGCAAAATGCGCAACAAACACGCAAAGCTCTACGCCCCAAAAAAAGGTGCAGGAGTTTTTTTTGGTGCCCGTTAAGTAAATGAGTTGCCCTATATGCGAATCAAGTGAAAATTTAAGAAATTAAAAACGTGGGTAAAACTGCACTGTCCCAGAATGCAAATCATAGAACATAAAAATATGTGACCATGCAGCAGCAACTTTTCTGTGAGACACATACACAGTACAAATCGTATAGTCCAAATAAAGTTGCGCTATAATATTGAAAGAAAAAAAGCAAAACAAAACAAACAACAAAAAAAGAGTCCAAAGGGTGATAAAAAGAAGTCCAATATATCTCACAAGTGCACCATCCATCACCGGAATGGTGTGTGGTCACCATTAATAAAACCTCCACCTCATAGATTGGCCGCTTACCAGCTCCTATTGACCTTCTGTTACAGAAGGTCTCTCTCGCTTGTGGCTTTAAACCCAGCCAAGACCTCTGTCCATTCAGGGGGATTAAGCTGAAGAGAATGGTACCTGCCAGGAACGGTCTCCCAAGACGACATCATCTTGTGACAGAACGTGTCAGCAGCGACGTGCTGACGTCACCGCGTTTGCACAAGTCCCGGAATGGACGGGCTGCTATACAGAACCGGCCAGCTTATATTCATGCATGTTTTTATGCTACATCTTGTAAGTGTAATCTTTGGTTTTACCATTAAAAGCTTTAAAGATTTTATACTATGGAAGCTTTATCTTTTTTGGGGGTCTGTATGTGATCGAGTTTCCCCATGAGTGGTGGGTACCGTTCCCTTCAGCTTAATCCCCCTGAATGGACAGAGGCCTTGGCTGGGTTTAAAGCCACAACCGAGAGAGACCTTCTGTAACAGGAGGCCAGTAGGAGCTGGTAAGTGGCCAATCTATGAGGTGGAGGTTTTTTAATGGTGACCACACACCATTACGGTGATGGATAGTGCACTTTTGTGAAATATTGGATTCTTTTTATCACCCTTTGGACCCTTTTTTGTTGTTTGTTTTTTTCAACATTATAGCGCAACTTTAAAAAAACTAGCAAAAAAGTACACAAAAATGTGTGATCCCACTATGCTAGGTGCGAATAGGGCCCCTTTGTAGCCACTGTGTCCCTTTTAGGGACCTTCTTCGGGCCCTGTGTGCCTCTTTGGGTCCCCTTTGGCTCCTATTATTGCCTCCTGTCACCCCTTAGGGCCCCCCTTGTCGCCTCTGTGTCTACTTTAGGGGCCCTTTTGTTGGCCCTGTGTTCCTCTTATGGCCCCTTTGTATACCTCTCAGGGTGCTGCTTGTGGCCCCCTTAAGGCCCCTCTTGTGACTCCTGTGTCCCTCTTGTGGCCCCTGTGTACCCTCTGTATCCCCATGTATTCCTCCTGTGTTCCTCCTGTGTTTGCTCTGTATCCCTCCTGTGACCCGTGTTCCCTCTTGTGGCCCGTGTTCTTACTGTGGCCCGTGTTCCCTCTGTATCTCTCTTGTGGCCCCTGTGTTCTTCCTGTGGCCCGTGTTCCCTCTGTATCTCTCTTGTGGCCCCTGTGTTCTTCCTGTGGCCCGTGTTCCCTCTGTATCTCTCTTGTGGCCCCTGTGTTCTTACTGTGGCCCGTGTTCCCTCTGTATCTCTCTTGTGGCCCCTGTGTTCTTACTGTGGCCCGTGTTCCCTCTGTATCTCTCTTGTGGCCCCTGTGTTCTTCCTGTGGCCCGTGTTCCCTCTGTGTCTCTCTTGTGGCCCCTGTGTCCCTCTTGTGGCCCAATGTGTTCCCTCTGTATCTCTTGTGGACCCTGTGTTCTCTCTGTATCCCCCGTGTTCCCTCTGTATCCCTCCTGTGACCCGTGCTCCCTCTTGTGGCCCCATGCATTCCTCGTGTAGCCCCTGTGTTCCCTCTGTATGCCTCTTGTGGCCCCCTGTGTTCTCTCTGTATCCCCCGTGTTCCCTCTGTATCCCTCTTGTGTTCCTTCTGTATCCCTCCTGTGGCCCCTGTGTTCCCCCTGTATCCCTCCTGTGGGCTCTGTGTTCCCTCTTGTGGCCCCTGTGTTCCCTCTGTATTCCTCCTGTGTCCCCTGTGTTCCATCTGTATCCCTCCTGTGACCCGTGTTCCCTCTTGTGTCACTGTGTGTTCCCTCTTTATCCCTCCTGTGACCCCTGTGTTCCCTCTGTATCCCTCCTGTGGCCCCTGTGTTCCCTCCTGTGTTCTTCCTGTGGACTGTGTTCCCCCTGTATCTCTCTTGTGGCCCCTGTGTTCTCTCTGTGTCCCTCCTGTGGCCCCTCTGTATCCATCTTGTGGCCCCCTGTGTTCTCTGAGTCCCTCCTGTGGCCCCCTGTGTTCTCTGAGTCCATCCTGTGGTCCCTGTGTTTCCTCTGTATCCCTCCTGTAGGCCCTGTGTTCCCTCTTGTGGCCCCTGTGTTCTTGCTGTGGCCTGTGTTCCCTCTGTATCTCTCTTGTGGCCCCTGTGTTCCCTCCTGTGGCCCCTCTGTATCCCTCTTGTGGCCCCTCTGTATCCCTCTTGTGGCCCCTGTGTCCCCTCTTGTGGCCCCTGTGCTCAGTGATATCAGAGGGGCCTGGTGAGGTGACTGATCCTGGATATAATGAGCACCATCCGCCTCACACTGACCTATCACCGGGGATCTCACACCACTGTGTGCACAACCTGATCAATGATCTGGGGAACACATGGCCGGTGTTCTGACGAGAAAGTTCCCCTCGGCGGATAAGGACCCCCCTGTACTGCGCAGGCGCAGTGCTTGCACAGTACGAAGCACAACGAAGCCGCCGGAAATAGCCGAAGCAGAAGACAGTGAATCAGCTGTACACGGCGCCTGTAACAGGGCCCCTCGCGGGCTTGCTACGCTCGCCACGCTTCGAGCACGGCCTCGCTGTTCTCGGCATATTTTTATTCTAACTCTATGTCCACTTGGATGGTGGGGCTCGAACCTGGACATAGGTTAGAATGTAGTGCGCAGGCGCCGTGTACAGCTGACTGACTGTGTTCAGCTTCAGCTATTTTGTGCTTCCGGGGGAACTTTCTCGGCAAGACAACGGAACAAAACATTCCACCGAACAAACATTCCCTATACAACACAGTGTACACAGCAACATCTAGTGTTCAATATGGGAACTGCAGGACACCATACAGACCAATGATCAGCAGGTTATTTTTGGTCAGTGATTTCATCTCTTCATCAATTCTTCTCACATCAGAAAACAAAGAAAATTCAACATCCCTAAATCAGATCCCTGGTGGGACCCCTCCATAGTAACACATACTTGCATCTACTAGATCCAATATAAGATTTTATAAATAATAAACTATAAATAATTCTAATAAAGCCGAATATAAGATTTTTTTTTACTATAAATCTTTTGTATTATGGCTGGGAACAAAAACATATACATATCTCAAAACTGTCCCCGATTTGGAACAGTGTCCCTCTGTCCCTCATTCCTCCTCATTTGTCCCTCATTTTGGTCTGATCTATATAGTTGTATATAAAATGCACTTTTTATATTTCAAAAAGTGTTTCCCAGTGCTAAACCTTTTATCCAATTTTCTAAATGGCTGCATTTGTAAATTTTAAAAGCCAATATAAAGGAATAGTTGTGGTAAAAAGAAAAAAAACAACACTTGTGGGTTTAACTACTCTATTAATTGTTTAATTCTCTTTTAAGGGGGCGTGATAGGAGGTGTGTCCAATGCCTACATACTTTTGCTAATACGTGTCCCTAGTTCCCATTTTCAAAAAGTTGGGAGGTATGCATATATCAAATAAAATTATTAAACCTAATAAAGCTTATATAAGATTTTATACATTACTCTAAAAATAAACCCATTAAAGCCTAATTTAAGATTATATAAAACAATAACCTATTTTATAAAAAATCTTATATAAAGTTTTAGTGTTGGGGTTATCATCTTTTTTTTTTAACTATCAATTTTGTGTATAATGTTTGTGGATTGGTAGTTTTTATGGTGAATATCTTAGCTGTGTCCAATCTGAACATGGGGCTTGGGACACGAGTGCATCTAGCACCCGATGGGGTGAATACGCTTCTGTAGGGGTCAGAGGGTTGACAGTTAGGTATAAGGTAGATCTGTAGCACCCCAATAAAGTTATATTCATATTTTTGGTGTTTGGTGATGTGGTGAAATAAATTTACCTGCAAATTCTAAGTGTAGCACTTATCCCCAAAGGAGCTGCTGGTTTTATTTGGGCTCACCGTTACCTCACCTGTTGTAGCTCGGTCTTGGGGATCCCGTGGAAAGTAACCCAAAGAAAAGGTTGAGACTGACACTGAATCCTCTTTTGGTTATTTATTCATAAAAAATAGAACACAGTTTCTCAATAAAGGGTAGAGGGTTTAGGGGTGAGTTCAGTTACTTAGATTGCGAGGTGAAGATATTAAACAAATCCAGAGAAATTAACTGTTTAAAAAACTGGATTCCTGCAGTCCCCCGCATAGTTCTCTCTCACTAGGCCTAGCAGCCGGTAGGATGCTCGGTAAAGACTCTGCCACAGACTTGTAAGTTACACTTTAGCATCACTGAGGTATTAGACGAACTTTAAAGAACTGTCATACGGTACCAGGTTCTCTCAGCCGATCCGGCGATATCATATGAGGGTTGATCCAGGTCGCGTCCTTCAACTAAGCCTCCAGGCTCTTTCTGAAAAGCCAGCCTTGCGCACGGCCTTCTCCTGAAGAGTTCTCTTCTGGGGTACTTCAGTTGCTGGGCCTCTCCATTCCGATGAGATGGCACCGGACCTTCCTTGGATCAGTAGGCTCCGAAAGTCACTCGGACCTACCCCTGCAGTTACATTGCCTCGGCCCAGCAAGCCCCGAGACACAGGATGCATGGTTCCGCACCCCAGGCCAGGAGGGCCATGAGGCTGGGTCAGGAGGACCCCCAGAAAAAAAAAAAAGAAAAAAAAAAAAAAGAAAAAAAAGAAAAAAGAAAAAAAACCACCAGAACCACGCGGACAGGAAAAGCTTTTATTGTAACATGGCGTCGGTACCTTAAATACCCCCCCCCCCCCCCAGAATTCACAGCAGGAGAACACTCCCACTGGGCTGGTTCCAAGAGGCAAGTGGAATTCAATGCATCCAGCTAGACTGCTTTCTACTCTTGCCGGCGGTGACAGCGACACCTACGGTCAAGGAGAACACAGTGCAACCCAGCTGGACTGGTACTGAAACCAGAAATTTAGAAGAATTATCCTGAAGCCCAACTGCGGCTTCAGGCAACTTAATTTTCAAAAATAATTACACCTGCTCGTCAGGAGCCAGCGCTACATAAGGCTTTGTATCGGAAATCACATGTAGATTCCCCTAAAGGTGGCACATGCAGTGGAATGTCTGTTACCACTCTCTACAGAAGCAGCTGTGAGATAGAGAAGTGTAGTCACTGACACACCCTCTTCTTTCGTCCACAGCAAGATAATGCAGTGGGTGGTACTGAATGGCTGTAGAATGTTTTCTTAAATCCCTCCCCCCAAACCTCTACCGATAATACTACTTTGCAACCAGACAACTTGTGAGAGGGGTCTTAATTCAATATGTAGTCATGTCCCCTCATGGTGTGTGGTGCTCAGTAGTCAATAATACTTCTACTATATAAACCAGAAGAAGGAGCAGTTCATGGTCCAGATTTTCATGTAGAACAATCAGCTATGAAGATAGCGTAGGATGGCAGCATGTTAACTGCGCCTGCACGGTGTAGAGTTCACTCAGAGCTGTTTTAGGTTCGGCAATTTTCGTAAGCTCCGTAGTCCTTCCTACTGTGCAAGCGCTGCGCCTGCGCAGTACAGGGGGTCCTTATCCGGCGGGGGAACTTTTTCAGCAGGACACCGGAATTACACTACTGCCATCTAGCGGCAGTAGATGTAATTGCGGTAAAGCCGCCCAAGTAATGAGAACTGCGTTACCATGAGGGGAAAAGTAATCAGTTAGATTACTCGTTGCCCTCTAGTAACTGTGTTAAGTAACTCCATTTATTTTAACTCGGTTACTTACATCGCTGGTCATAATGCAGTCTAACTTTCAACTCAAGAGGCAAAAAGACGACCAAGCTTCCCATTTATCTGAATATTGAGTCATGGAGTAAGTACTATGGAAAATTCTTTCCATGAGAATCAAAAAGTCCAGTCTGGTTAGGAATTGACAAACAGGAATGGAGAGTTACCTCCAATTAAAGGCTATCAGCCCTTGTGTGGCTGCACATAATGCATTTATACATTTTTGTGTATGGTACAGTATGAGACCACAGTGATTGATGCAAAGAGAAGGCAAACTGCAACCATCAAGTTCAATTTCCTTTTTCTCCTTATATATTTGTGTCATCATTTGAGTCCCCATGAGTTTCCCCACACATTTGTGCCCCCATGAGTCTAGCTGCACATTTGTGTCCCTATCAGAGCCCCCTTGCACATTTGTGTCCCCACCAGAGCCCCCCTGCACATTTGTACCCCCATGAGTCTATCTGCACATTTGTGTCCCTATTAGAGCCCCCTTGAACATTTGTGTCCCCATCAGAGCCCCCCTGGACTGTTGTGTCCCCAACAGAGCCCCCCTGCACATTTGTGTCCCCACCAGAGCCCCTCTGCACATTTGTGCCCCCATGAGTCTATCTGCACATTTGTGTCCCTATCAGAGCCCCCTTGCACGTTTATGTCCCCATCAGAGCCACTCCTGCACATTTCTGTCCCCATCAGAGCCCCCTGCTCATCTGTGTCCCAGAGGCAGGACATTGGGCATACCACATTGCATCTGTGCCTTACCCCCTCTGTACTCTGTACTGTAATGCCTCGTACACACGAGCGGACTTTTCCACGCGAGTCCGGCGGACAATACCGCGGTCTGTATGCTAGTCCGCGGGACTTTTGGAAATTAACGGACTTGCCGATCATCGGAAAGTCCGTTCATTTAGAACGTGACTTCAGTTAGACGGGGCTAGCGAAGGCAGTGAATGCCGCCGCGCTAGCCCCGTCACCTGCCATGGATTTAAAGGGAATCCCTACTCGAAAAAACGGCATGGGGGTCCCCCCCAAATCCATCTCAGACCCTTATCCGAGCACGCAGCCCGGCCGGCCAGGAAAGGGGTGGGGACGAGCGAGCGCCCCCCCTCCTGAGCCGCACCAGGCCGCGTGCCCTCAACATGGGGGGTGCCCTGGGGAAAGGGGGGCCCTGCGGCCCCCCCACCCCAAAGCACCTTGTCCCCATGTTGATGAGGACATCGGCCTCTTCCTGACAACCCTGGCCGTTGGTTGTCGGGGTCTGCGGGCGGGGGGCTTATCGGAATCCGGGAGCCCCCTTTAATAAGGCCGGTCTCTGGCCGGAATGGCCCAGACGCGCTGTGTTGTGACTTATATAGGGACAAGGAGGCGGGGTCACATGCTCATGTCACATGGTGACCCCGCCCCCTATGATGTCACAGTCCCAGCGGTTGTATACCCTAAAATTCAACTTGCACCTACAGGTAAGCCTAGATTAAGGCTTAAATGTAGGTACAAGAAATATCTCCTAAACCTGCACGGTTTAGGAGATATTTGAAAAGAACGTTTTACAACGTTGTCTACGCTGCATGCGCGCCATAGACAACGGTGCATTTACAGGGTTACAGGGCAAAGTCCTCGCCGCTCTGGCCAATCACAGCGCCGCAGCGGCGCTGTGATTGGCCGGAGCGGCGATACCCGGAAGGGTATCTGTTTAGCTATGGATGCGGCCGGAGGGGGAGAAGAACGCGGCGTTGGGGGCCCGATCTAAGGTAAGTGATGCATAATGAGCTAGTATGCTAGTCATACTAGCTCATTATGACTTTGTCTTGCAGGTAGTTAAGCAAAAAAAAAATGTTTAAATGGGTATACAACCACTTTAACCTTTCAATTTATCTTTCGTTCAGCAGAACATTTCCAAACTTGTCCTCCTTTTTTTCGGCTCAAAAACATCCCAACGATTATCGATTTTGTGCCCATTAACTGGCCGAAAAAACAAACGAACTGTCTAATTGACTGAATTTCGGCCAATTATTCGTATAGTATATGGCCAGCATAAGTATCAGGGGAAAAAAAATTGGAATAATCGAAATGCCTCTAGGAGCGTTCCTCTAGTTCACCTTTCACTTAGATGAGTTACACCCCATTTATTAATTTCATTAAGTGTGAAACTGGTCCTCACAGCTCTTATCATCCTACATCTGTAAAGCACATAGAATCACTAGCATACCAGCCTGGGGTACAAAAACAACCAGGAACATCATCTGATGTGTGCTGATGAGGCTGCACTGATGAGGCAGCACTGATGGTTGGCACTGCTGGGCATTGATGGGTGGCACTGGCAGCTGGTAGGCACAGATGAGGCATGCCGTGTGTGTCCCTCTGACAGAAGCCGGTGATCGTGAGGGGAAAAAAAAATACTGATTACTGATCTTCTGTTTACATCATGTGATCAGCTGTCATTGGCTGACAGCTGATCACGTGGTAAGGGGCTGGGACTCGTGATCATAGACTCGTGATCACAGAACACGCTGCGCGTGACCCACAGGGACGCGCAGACAGCTCATGCACGGTAGGAGTCCATTGATCCCCTCCCAGCAATTAAGGCCCGTGCTGTAGCCGTCTTTAGGCTACAGCGTGGGTGGGAAGTAGTTAAAAATATTATTGACAAAAGAAAAAGGTCCGGTGTCACCAGTGACACACCTCCATCCATAAATACAACAAAATTCAAGTGTTGGTATACATACATGGAAGGTATAAACAATAGTTAAGCCAATAAATTGCACATGGTAAAAAAATAGCATTGATACATAAAAATGTCATACAGTATGTGCAGGCATCAAAAAACGCGTTTCGCAAGAACAGGGGTAGATGCAGGTTTGATGTATCTAAATGAATAAGATTTAATTCTTGGCCCCTCCTACCTTTTGGCTTTACGTCCATCACTGTGTCGCATCTCTCTGTTCATTTAGATACATCAAACCTGTATCTACCCCTGAGGAAGCGAGCTATGGTCTCATGCAACGTGTCGGGTTTCTTGATGCCTGTGCATACTGTATGACATTTTTATGCATCAATGCTATTTTTTACCATGTGCAATTTTATTGGCTTAACTATTGTTTATACCTTCCATGTATGTATGTATACCAACTCATGAATAAACACTATTATTGTATTTACTTAGTGGTTACTAATTACTGTTACTTAGTGGTAAATTGTGTTCACATAATTTAAAGTCCCAGGGCGATTTCTTAAAGGGGTTGTAAACGAAATTTTTTATTTTTTTTTAAATAACAAACATGTTATACTTACCTCCACTGTGCAGCTCGTTGCACAGAGTGGCCCCGAACCTGGTCTTCTGGGGTCCCTCGGCGGCTATCTCGGCTCCCCCCCGCAAGTACTTCTCATCTAACTGCAAGCTCCCTCGCATGGTGTGGAGTATTTGCGGGCGCGCTCCCGTGATACAGCCGGCGGCTATAGCCGCTTGCTGTATCACTCGGCCACGCCCCCCCCGCGTCATTGGATGCGATTGACAGCAGCGCGAACCAATGGCTGCCCTGCTTTCAATCCATCCACTCTAGCCAATCAACGGCCAGGGTGAGTGGCGAAGAGGATGTCGGGGGCTAGTGCGGGACTTTCGAGGGGTCAGGTAAGTATAACGGGGGGGGGGGGGGGGGGGGGGGGCTGGTGTTGTCAGATGTTTTTTCACCTTAATGTATAGAATGCATTAAGGTGAAAAAACTTTTACCTTTTACAACCCCTTTAAAATTATTATTTTCCTTAAATTCTACAAATAATACCTTATAATGACAACATGAAAGACATTTGTTTGAAATCTTGCAAATTTATTAAAAATAAAAAACAAAAAAATTCCATGTACATAAGTATTCACAGCCTTTGCCATGACACTCAAAACTGAGCTCAGGTGCAACATGTTATCACTGATCATCCTTGCGATGTTTCTACAACTTGGAGTCCACCTGTGATCAATTCAGTTGATTGGACATGATTTGGAAAGGCACAAACCTCTCTATATAAGGTCCCACAGTTAACAGTGCCTGTCAGAGGACAAACCAAGGAATTGTCTGGAGACCTCTGAGACAGGATTGTATCGAGGCACAGATCTGGGGAAGAGTACAGAAAAATGTCTGCAGCATTGAAGGTCCCAACGAGCACAGTGGCCTCCATCATCCATAAATGGAAGAAGTTTGGAACCACCAGGACTCTTCCTAGAGTGGGGCCGCCAGGCCAACCTGAGCGATCGGGGGAGAAGGGCCTTAGTCAGGGAGGTGACCAAAAACCAGAGGGTCACTCTGACAGAGCTCAAGCGTTTCTCGGTGGAGAGAGGAGAACTTTCCAGACGAACAACCATCTGTCATCTGGGGGCAGTGATCGCTGTCATGTCAGTGGTAGCCCCCCTCAGTTAGAATCACTCCCTAGGACACACTTAACCACTTGATCGCCCCCTAGTGTTTAACCCCTTCCCTGCCAGTGTCATTTATACAGTAATCAGTGGCTATTTATAGCACTGATCCCTGTATAAATGACAATGGTCCCATATAGTGTCAAAAGGGTCCGATGTGTCCGCCATAATGTCACAGTCACGATACAAAAAAAAAAAAAAATTGCCGCCATTACTAGTAAAAAAAAATAATAATAATAAAAATGCCATAGATCTATCCCCTATTTTGTAGATGCTATAACTTTGGCGCAAACCAAATCAATATACGCTTATTGCGATTTCTTTTTACCAAAAATATATGTGGAAGAATACATATCGGCCTAAACTGAGGAAAGAAATTGTTTTTTTATATATTTTTTGGGGATATTTATTATAGCAAAATGTAAAAAAAATTGCCTTTTTTCAAAATTGTTGCCCTTTTTTTGTTTTTAGCGGAAAAAATAAAAACCGCAAAGGTGATCAAATCCCACCAAAAGAAAGCTCTATTTGTGGGTACAACGTAGCACCACCGCACAATTGTCAGATAAAGCGACGCAGTGCCGAATCGCAAAAAATGCTCTGGTCAGGAAGGGGGTAAATCCTTCCGGGGCTGAAATAGTTAAAAGCTTTTACAGATTACTAATTTAGAGTTAGAGGTGGTCTGGTGCTAGAATTATTGGTCTAGCTATGACGTTCGTGGCTATACTTCACGTGTTCTGTTTACATATGCCTGTGCGACCCCCCTGGGGGGGGGGGGGGGGGTTGGGCACTTTATAAATTCTATTATTCTTTTATTTCTACACTTCTCTTCTTTTTTTTTTCATAACTTTTATTGCCATCACAAGGGATGAACAACATCCCTTGTGATAGCATGGGCAGTGACACATTCTTTTTACTGAGACATATTTCTTAGACCATAGAGATGATTGGGGATGTTCTGGTCCTAGGTCATGCCTATGGTAAGAAAGCGGAACCGCAGTCCCGATCTCCCTGGTGGGACAGGAGAGCCAAGAAATGCGGCTGAAGGGGGGGGGGGGGACGCCCTTCCACCACATGTAAAAGCTAATTAGTAGCTCGGCTTGCTTTTACATTATTCAGTATTGCAGGCTGCAGTCATGGCCTCAGTATAACCACTTCAGCCCCGGACCAATTGTCAGCCAAAGGACCAGGCCCCTTTTTGCGATTCGGCACTGCGTCGCTTTAACTGACAATTGCGCGGTCGTGCGACGTGGCTCCAAAACAAAATTGGCGTCCTTTTTTCCCACAAATAGAGCTTTCTTTTGGTGGTATTTGATCGCCCCTGCGGTTTTTATTTTTTGCGCTATAAACAAAAATAGGAGCGACAATTTTGAAAAAAATGCAATATTTTTGGCTTTTTGCTATAATAAATATCCCCAAAAAATATATAAAAAAAACATTTTTTTTCCTCAGTTTAGGCCGATACGTATTCTTCTACATATTTTTGGTAAAAAAAAAAATCGCAATTAGCGATTATTGATTGGTTTGCGCAAAAGTTATAGCGTTTACAAAATAGGGGATAGTTTTATAGCATTTTTATTAATATTTTTTTTTTTACTAGTAATGGCGGCGATCAGCGATTTTTATTGTGACTGCGACATTATGGCGGACACATCGGACATTTTTGGGACCATTGTCATTTATACAGCAATCAATGCTATTTAAATGCATTGATTCCTGTATAAATGACAGTTGTAGTGAAAGAGTTAACCACTAGGGGGAGGGGAGGGGTTATGGGCTCTGACGTGTGTGTGTGTTTTTTACATTAGGGGGCGGGGGCTGACGTCTGACGTCATTGATCGGCTTTCCCGATGACAGGGAACAGCCAATCAATGACAGGCAGAGTAGGAAGCGCGGGGAGAGGTTTGTTTACACAAACCTCTCACCATTCTTCAGCTCCGTAACCTGATCGCGGGACACCAGCGGCGATCGGGTCAGCTGGTCCCGGGGCCGGGGTCACGGAGCTCCCGACCGGGTCGCGAGCGCGCTGCCGGCGGCGCGCGACCTATGGGCAGGCATTTAAAGGGCCACGTACAGGTACGTGGTTTTGCCTGACCGTGCCATTCTGTAGACGTATATCTACATGAGGCGGTCGGGAAGCGGTTAAACCAGAGGACATACAGGTATGTCTATTTGAGAGAAGTGGTCAAATGACTGATTGGTTCACCACCAGAAACAGACCCTTAACCACTTGTCGACCATACTATAACCGAATGATGGCAACAGCATGGTCGTCTAGTTCTGGACTGCTGTCATATGAAGGCGTCCCGTGACCCCACCCACCACGCTCCTGCTGCGGGGCGCGGCTGGGGCACGGCCAGTGTGCTCTGTGATCGCAGTGTTGCATGACCGTGCAATTGTCATTCAAAGTGTGACAGCGCTGAAAGCTGAAAATTGCCTGGGCAGGAAGGGGGTAAAAGTGTCCAGTAGGCAAGTGGTTAAAAGGTTAGTTCTCCTTTCATGGCCATTTTGCAAAAAAAATAAAAAAAATCACCCATGACTTCCAGCCTCCCCAGCACATTCTTTACACATAGGCCATGTGCAGCCTGTCCAAAAAAATTAAATAAATCCCCTTAGTAGCTGACCCCCCTCTCCTGCCTTATCGGCAGGACAAACAAGAGGTTAGCAGCATTGTTGTTCTAACACCACACATGTGCAGTGTGTTCTCTTGATGGCTCAGCTCAGCTGCTGCTGGACCGCATTGTTTAGAAGAGCCAGAGCAGCCGCTGGGGTGAACTGCTAATATCCGGCTATGGCAGGAGGGAGGGGGTTAACTACTAAGGATCTTTATTCAGCCATTCTGCGCACTGCCTATATATATATATATATATATATATATATATATACACACATATACATATATATATATACATATACACACATACATACATACACACACATATATATATATATATATATGTGTGTGTAGAGGGGGAGAGGAGCAATAATTTGAACAGTAGAGGAGTGCATGGAGGAGTTTTTGCAAAATGGCAATTAAAGGTGAATAGAACTTTTATGTACAGCAAACTCTTACTTTCCCTGCGCCCTGCTTCCTGTTGTGTCATCAGATACCTCCAACACTCCTGTAGAAGTTCCAGATCAGTAAAATAGAACAGTGACAGAGCTAAGTAAGCTCTCTTCTGCCCCCTTGTGACAATAATTGGCCTGATTCAGTGATCTAGTGGTGAATTGAGATAGATAAGGGAAGGGGGAGTGACACATGTACCCCTCTAGGACCAAAGTTTTTAAGGCTTTCACTTCCAAATATATGCAAAATACAGGATCTCCTAATTATACTTCCTTATTGCCTGATAAAACTCCCTCGTAATTGAAACCTTTTATGGAAAGCCCCAGACATTTTTCACAATGCAGATTATATGCGCTATTTAAAAAGAAAACAAACAGAAACAATAGTCTATGTGTATAAAAATACCACATGAATTTTTTTACTGTGTGATCTTTTGGTCTGTGGCAGGCAAACAGTCAAGTGCAGGAAAGTCCCATACTTTCTTTGCTGCGTGAACAAGGATTTATTCAGCTTGATCCCCGTATTTATTCTTGGTTTTCCTGTACTTTTGATCTGATTCTGTCGTCTGCTGGTAATCTGAAAGAGAACAAGTAAAAACTTAATGAATTATGCTATGTTATTATACCAATAATAAGCAGACTGAATCACAATGCAAACAAAAGATTGTTGTCACAGGCCCTTACACCCACTAGAGAATTCAAGGCATAATGGTGTCTCATCTGCGATTATTTATTCTACATTATGGAAAAATCATCCAGAAAATAAGTAGATTTCAACAGGAAAATACTAGTGCCGAGATATCTCAGGGCACAGGTGGTAGCTTTCATTATAGTTTTGGAAATATGTTATGTTATTTGACAAATTATATATTAGCGTTGAAGTTAAAGCACATCTCCAAGCCTTTTTTTTTTTTTTAATTTAGCACACAGACTGGGAGAAGGAGGAGCAGTATTGGCCTATTAGTGGTACAGTGTGTACAGTTGCTGGCAAGCAACATACTGGTCCAGAGAGAAATGACTGCATGACTTTTTGGCTGCACCTTCACTGTCCATTCAGTCTTGGAGAGGTGATCTAGCTATGTTGCTTAACCACTTTCCGACCGTGCTATAGCCAAAAGATGGCTACAGCGCGGGCTTCCAGTGCCGGGAGGGGTGTCTATAGACGTCCTTCCGCAATTACGCTGCTCGCGCACCCCCTGTGGCACGCTCTGTTGAGTCCTTTGGACTTAGCTGATCACAGATCGAGGTAAAGGGCCAATCACAGTGGCCCTTTACCACGTGATCAGCTATCATTGGCTGAAGTAAACAGGAGCTGGTTATCAGCCAATAGCGTGAAGATAAAAGAAGAAACCGTAACCGGTTTCGGTTACAGTAACATCGGCCCCAACATTTCCCATCAGTGCTTACCAGTTTCACCTATCAGTGCTCATCAGTACTGCTAATCAGTGCTGCCTCATCAGTGCTGCCTCATCAGTGCTGCCTCATCAGTGAAGTAGAAAAATTATGTGTTTGCAAAATTTTATAACAAACTATGAAAAATAGTCATCTTTGTTTCTTTAGCAAAAAATAAAAACCCCCAGTGGTGATTAAATTCCACCAAAAGAAGGTTCTATTTGTGTATATAAAAAGTGATAAAAATGTGGTTTGGGTACAGTGTTGGATGACTGCGCAATTGACATTCAAATTACAACAGCGCTGAAAGCTGGCCTGGGCAGAAAGGGGGTATAAGTGCCCAGTAAGCAAATGGCTAAAGTGGTGTGGCAGTGCGGTACCCTGCCAGGGTCTAAATGAAGATTATAAACAGAGTTCTCAACCAGGGAGGTTGAGGGGCTCCAGGGGGTTTGCTTAATGCAGGGGAAACTGGCTTCTCGGTTTCCTCATTGTTTTCTAAAGTCTGTTTTGGGACCTAGAACCTAGAGATTTCTAAGAGATCTGGGTGGGGTGAAATCTCCAGTGCTGGGTAAAGATTTTGTGAACAGCCAGCACACTAATTGGTCAGGTGTGTGCTAGGCTTTTAGTAGTGACCTGACTAAATGTTTTTTTGCAAGAGTGAAATGCTGAAAACCCGAGAGGGAAACCCGTTTTGATTCTCTGGAACGTTGAACTTTCTTTTAATAGAAAAGCCCTTAGGCTGCATTTACACCTGAGCGTTTTCAGCTTGTAAAATGCCCGTAAAAACCCTGAAAAACGCCCAACAAGCAAAAATCGCATTCATTTCAATGGCAACTGTTCACATCTGAGTTTTTTGTCACCTGAAGCAAAAACGCCTGAAGCACAAAAAAATATGAGCTTCTTTTTAGGCAGATTACAGGCATTTTTCTGCTTTTTACATTGGTGACCTTTTGACTTATACAAAATTGTGGTAAAAGCGACTTTCTACCTGAAAACAAAACGCTCAGTTGTAAATGCAGCCTAAAAAAGAAAGCAAGTGGCGGTGTCCTGTGAAGCTCTACCATTTGATGCTATCTCTCACAGTATTTGTAAACCCTCACATATACCCAGTGAAGTGATTAGCCTCAGGTGATACACAGAGATGAAAACAAAACCTCCTGTACAAGTTGTACCCGGTTATTTGCAATCTTCTCTTCTCTACATCCAGTCAAAGTGCAGAATTTACACAGGATCTTACAGCTCTGAAAAGCAGGATCGGGGAGCTCAAGATACTAGGGCTGCAACTAACGATTATTTTCATAATCGATTAGTTGGCCGATTATTGTTTCGGTTAATCGGTTAATAATGGTGTAAAATTTTGTTAATATGTAAAGTTTTAAAAAAAGGCAATTTATTCTTAAATATCTATATGCAGTGATAAATATAAACAACCAACTATATGGTTAGGGAGCAAAATATCGAATCCACTCTGAGAATAGCAGACAGAAGAGATGTACTGTATATACTATTAGAAGAGACATACTGTTTTTTGGCAAATTTGTTGTTGGGCAGATTAAAAAACAAATTGCTGCAAAAACGTATTACATGCTTTTCTGCAGCTTCTCCATTGAAGTATATTGAACCAAAAAAACACTGCGTTAAAAAAAAAAAAAGTCCCTGACCCTTTCCAATTACGCAGCAGCTGAAAAAAAGCATAGATGTAAACGTGTCCTATAGGAAACCATGTAAATGAACTGTAGTATGTTTCAGCAAAAAGCACACAGATGACACCAGATCTAAGATGTTTAGTAACCTAATGGGGTTAAAAAAAACTAAAATTAGCCCTTTATAGTACAAAAAAAAAAGCAGATAACCAATACTGTAAGCGTTTAATTTTTTTTACTGTAGAACTGCAAGTAATATTTACAGTAGCGATTATTTGCTCTTTTTGTACTATAAAGGGCTCATTTTAGTTTATTTTAACCCCATTATGTTACTGGCCGATTAATCGATTATGAAAATAGTAATTGATTGATTAATTTCATAATCGATTAGTTGTCGATTAATCGATTAGTTGTTTCAGCCCTACAAGATACATTAATGGGGAGAGCTCTGAGAGCTGATTGGAGGGGAAGTGAGGGAAGGGACACTGAGGCTGTCAGTTAGCTGAAGATCCCACCCCGTCACCATTTTTCACCTGGTGTCAGGAAAACCTGTCAGAAGTGACTCTAGCAGATAACAGAGGAACAAAGCATCAGACAGAAATGACACTTAGTGCTCTGGATTGAGACAAGTACACACTATATAGATATGTTATGGGATATGCTTTGTTCATATTTAATATCCGAGGTTTACAACCACTTTAACTGCAAGTAAAAAGTCAAGTCGCCAGGCTGGCTGTGCTGTGTTGCAGGACTGTGTAAATTTCAGGACTGGATGGACAGAAATACAAATCCTTTTAAAACAACTTCCATATTTTTTTTTTTTTTCAACCAACCCCAGCAGACAGTGTTTGGGATCATAAGGAACATGGGTCTTGGAGACGTGCACAATTACCTGATTTACCTCCTGCCAATAACGCTGAATTTCTGGGCAGCTCCAAAAAATGTGAAAAAACTCTCCGGGCTGGTGTGAGCAACGCCAACACAACGGAGAATATGCTGCAGACATCCTGTGGAGCCTGTGGGGTGTGTAGTGAGCTCTGTGCAAAATTTTGTACTGGACCAGTTTATCTCTTGCTGAAACCAGATGGGAGAAGGGAAAGTCCCAAATCTCCCTCCAGTCATCATCATCCAGCTCTGGGATGTCCCCCACCCATTTCCTGCGGAGGGAGGACAGCTCAGGACTAGCAGCAACCAGGAGGGACCCATAGAGCTGGGACGTGGGCTTCTCCAGGTCTTTCACCCGAAGGGTAGATTCAAGCTCTGAGTATGACAACTCAACTGGTTGGCCCAGGAACTGACACCTATAGGCATGCGCAATTTGAAGGTATCTAAAATGTGCATGTGCGGGTACATTAAATTTAGTGCGTAGAACGTGAAAAGGGGTTAGTTCTTTATTTGTGATAATGTGTTCTAATTTCACTATTTTATATTTTGCCCAGGCCTGCGGATCTGGTATGGTGTTGAACTGCGGGAGGTTTGGGTTCATCCAAAGTGGGGTGTGGGGAGACCAGGATTTTAGTTGGGGTGTCCTCAGGGCCTCACTCACCCTCCATGCTTGTATGGTGGTGCGCATTGAAGGAGTAAGGTGGTGTATGGTTTTGGTTCCCCTGAACAGTAGCCCCTGCAAGGCCTCCAGAGATCCAACTATGGCAGCCTCCAGCACCGTTGCAGAGTTGGTCAAGTCCGGCTGCAACCACCAATGGGCGGTCACAAGCTGGGTGGCCAAGAAATACTTGCGACAATCAGGAAGAGCCAGCCCCCCATTGTCCACAGGCCTGGTTAGGGTGCTATACTTGAATCTTGGCGGTTTGGGCCCCCAAATGAAGGAGGTGAAAAGTTGTTTAATGGAGTTAAAGAACGTCTTGGTCAACCATTGGGGGGAGTTTCTAAAAATGTACGTGAATTTAGGAAGGACTTTCATTTTTAGCAGATTGATGCGGCCAATGAGGGAAAGGGGTAGGTTGCTCCATGCCTTAAGTTTGGTTTTTACTCCAGTCAACACAGGGTCAAGATTAAGCCGCACAAAATCTTTGCTTTGTTTTGAAATGACTATACCCAAATAAGTAAAATGGTCAACCCATTGCAGCGGGAGAGAGGGGGGTGAGGAGGACCTAGCCCCCTCATCCACTGGAAAGAGTTGGGACTTGTGCCAATTCACTCTCAGACCCGTGAAGGTGGAGAAGGTGTCCATGATTTGGAGGGCGCCCTGCAGAGAAGCCCCAGCATCGTTTAGAAAAAGAAGCAGGTCATCTGCGTAGAGAGCCACTCTCTCCTCCAGCCATCCCACCCGGAGTCCACGGACCTCAGCCGAGCACCTGAGAGCCTCAGCTATGGGCTCCATGGCCAGGGCGAATAGGGCCGGGGAGAGAGGGCAACCCTGTCTGGTGCCCCTCTGCAGGGGAAATGGAGCAGACAAAGATCCATTTAGCCTAATACGTGCCGAGGGTCCAGTGTATATCGTACGTATCCAATCAATAAATTTTAATGGGAATCCCATTCTTCGCAACACCTCCCAGAGATACACCCATTCCACTGTATCAAATGCCTTTTCCATATCCAGGGTGGCAATAGTTCTAGTACCTTGGTTGATGTGCGGGGCATGGATATTAGCAAATAATCTGCGGATATTGATGTCCGTGGACCTACCAGGCATAAAGCCTGTTTGATCTGTATCAATGAGGGATTTTATAACTTTATTTAGTCTAGTGGCCAGTACTTTAGTGAGTATCTTTAGGTCGCAGTTAAGGAGTGCGATCGGTCTGTAGGAGGCGCACAACTTAGGGTCCTTGTCGGGCTTGGGGATAAGAATGATGTGTGCTTCTCTCATGGAGGGAGGTAGAGAACCCGTTTGTAAACAGGTTTGGAACAGCAATGCCAATCTAGGGGCAAGCAATTCGGTGTGGGCTCTATAGTATTCCAGGGGCAGACCATCTGGTCCCGGGGCTTTACCTGCCGGAAAAGACTGTATGGCAATTGTGATTTCCTCTGGGGTTATGTCTTTGACTAGGAGGTTCCTTTCAGTGTCAGAGAGCCATCCCAGTGCCAGGGTGTCCAGCATAGAGATCATGGGTGCAGGGTCAAAATTTCCCGGCAGTGAAGAATTGTACAGTGTGGTATAGAATGTGGTGAATTCGTTTAGGATATCCTCCTGCGTGGTGACCAATGTGCCACCAGGCGCGAGGATTTCAGAGACAACTGCAAGGGGCCTATCCTGCTGTGCCAGTAGCGCTAGTAGTCTGCTATTTTTGTCTCCATGTTCAAAATACTCCTGTCTGCTGGATTGTATGCCAAGCCTAGTGAGTTCAGAAACTTGAAGATGCAATTCTCTCCTACGCGAGGAGAGATTTTCGAAGTTTGGGACTGTAGCCGAGGCCGAGTATTGGCTCAAGGCCTCATCAACCTTGCGCTGCAGTTCTGAGACCGTGTCCCCAAGCTCCGCCTTCATAGCAGCCACAGCGGAGATATATTGTCCCCTGCCGTGAGCCTTGAAGGCGTCCCAAATCATCTGTGGAGAGGCTGACTCAGCATTGTGTGCCCAGAACTCTTGTAGCCGAGGGGAGATTCTGTCATGGACCGTCTCATTATTAATCCAGAGGGGCTGTAACCTCCAAAGGGCTCGGTTACGCGACCTGGTAGTCCTAATGGACACCTTAATCGGGTTATGGACAGAGAGGCCAGAGGGGAGGTAACTTGCCTCCAGAACGTCATTCAGGAGGGCTGCATTGGCAAAAGCCAAGTCAATACGGGAGGAGGTTTTAAAGGTAGTTGAGAAGCAGGAGTACGTTCTATCCTGGGGGTGCAACCATCTCCATATCTCAGTAAATTCAGTGGCTTGAGCCCAGGTACCCAATTCTGGGCTAAAATTGGATGAGGGGGTAGGTCTATCCAGGTCGCGTGATAATGTAGCATTGAAGTCCCCCATGAACAGAATGCGGGCTGGGCAATGCTGAGCCAGCCTCTCGTACAACGAGTACAGGATCTGTATCTGACTAGGAGGGGGTAGGTATATATTAACAATAATATACTTCACATTATAGATGGTTAGCACTAACATAATATATTTCCCCTGGGGGTCCAGATGAACATCTTGAAACACACAAGCTATACGTTTGCTAATCAGGATAGACACCCCACGGGAGTATGAGGAATAAGTTGCATGGAGCGCTCTCTGCACCCATGGCCTCCTGAGAGCCTGGACCCTGCTGCCTATCAGGTGCGTCTCCTGCAACAACACTATGTGAGGGTTATGCATTTTCAAATATTGGAACAGCAATGATCTTTTATACTTGGAGTTGAGCCCCCTGACATTCCATGACAGAATGGTCAGGGATTCAGTATCCGCATTAGCCATCATGGAACATCAGGAGGGAACAAAAGTAGGATGGAAACAGCTGGCCATTGCACGTGAAGATACCCATTGACATATAAACAGTCATCTGAGACTCGAATTTGAGTCTTGAGTGGACAGAGCGCTTGAGCAGCAGACAATATATGTAGGGTTTTAAACCAAAATATATAAAATACCTCTCCCCTAAAAACATAACGCCCTACCCATACACCATATAAACCAAGCCTAGTGGCCAAAAAAGGAGGCCAAGAAGCCCAAAAATTTGATGTAGGGCTTTTTCCCATAACAGAAAAGTTAAACCTTTAGGTCGCTAGGACCTCTGAATGCCCTGAGCACAGGGCAGTGGTAGAAGAAGCCCCAGCCGGGCTTGTGGTTGCTCCCTGATTCAACACCAGGTGAGGGTGGGGGGACGTGAGTCTTGTCACATCCGGCAGGAAACCAGGTGTTCGGTAGATGCCCAACGTGGGCACAGGGTTCTCCGAAAGGTGTGTTGATTCATCTTGCTGTAGCTCCAGTTAGGTAGGATCATATAAGAACAGGAGAGTATATAACCCCAATTGAGGGGGCGAAGGGGCCCGCTGTAAGACCCCAGTGGCAACAGGAGTTAACAAGGGAAAACCTCAACCATAGCAGGACTGTAGAATGGAGAACAAGGACTAGGGTTACTTCAAAGAAAGCAGCCATGTGTCCGCTTCATCGGGGGATTCAAAAAATTTCACCGAACCTCCATGTTGAACTCGAAGACGACTTGGGTAGAGCATGGAGTATTTGATGTCGCGTTCTCGGAGTCGTCTTCTAACATCAGTGAAGGTTTTGCGGCGTCTTTGCAGGTCCGCGGAGAAGTCAGGGTAAAGATGCACCACTGTATGTGCAAAAGGGAGGGTGGGGTGTTTGCGGGCTTCACGTAGGATACGATCACGGTCCCTGTAGTTGAGAAACCTCACCAGGAAGGGCCTTGGTGGAGCCCCAGGGGTGCCCCGACCAGTCGGAACTCTGTGGGCCCTTTCCACCACATAGGTTGGGGGGACCTCGGTCAGATCAAGAAGGGTCTTGAAGAACGCCTCCGCAAACTCAGCTGGGTGGTCTCCTTCAGCCCCCTCCGGAAGACCCAGGACCCTGACATTGTTTCTCCTGAGGCGATTTTCCGCGTCGTCAGATTTAGCCACCAGGGATTGGACGGTGCGTTGCAGTGTGTGGAGGGCATCATCATGGCGGGCGGTGAGGTCCTCTGTAGCAGAGATTCGCGTCTCAGTCTCAGAGAGTCTGCCTCTGAATTTATCCAGATCTGCCCTGATGAGGTTACATTCCTCAGCCAGGTGGTCAATACGGACCAGTAAGGAGGTTCTGCTCTGCTCTATGGCCGCAAGGATAACAGTGGTGTCGTTTGTTTGTGGCGGCGCCTGTGAAGGTGGAGAGGTTGGTGAGTGTGCTGCCTGTTCCATGTCCGTCAATAGTGCTTTAAACTGTTCCAGAATGGCACTGGAACTCTGGGCAGGCTGGGCAGGCTGTGCAGGCGCCTTTTTGCTCGCTGTCTTACTTTTAGAGGGCATGAGCAGGCAATCTAGGGCTTTGCAGAGTATATTGCAGAGTGATGGTTGTGTCCCCTTTAAGAGATTTCGTTTAGCTAGGCAGAGTGCTTCAGAAGCAGGTGCAGCAGACACTTCCAGCTTGTGTGAGCCTGTGCTGTGCTGTGGCTACTTGGATCCGGTTGGCAGCCCCAGAGCGCTGCTCTATCGTTATGACCCCCTCAAGGATGCTGTCACTGGGGTAGGATTAGGAGTGTGGCAAGGATGCAGCAGGCCCGGTAGGCCTCAAGATGGCGGCGGCCGCGGAGGAGAAGGGCCGGCCGATCGGGACTCCCTGGAACCCCTCACGCTGGTCTCTCACCCAGCTCCCTACAGAGATGGCACTACAGGTGGGTCAGCGTGTGGTGTGGGGTCCGGACCCGCGATCGTTTTGCGGGAGGGCGGTGGGATCCGGAGGCTCTGTAGGCCTCAAAATGGCTCACCAGGGTGTAGGATTAGCAGGATGGGTGCGGATAGATAACAGGATGAGCGGAGCTCTTTTCCAGCACGTCCTCTTCGGCTCACATCCGGACACGCCCCCCAACAACTTCCATATTTACATTATTTGGGTTACCAGTCCCACAATAAGTCACAAGTTACAGATTTTTCTTGGAATTTCAGGCCTGAAAACAGTGAATTAAATTTTTAGGCCATCAAGGCTGGCACCTCTGCAACCTTTCCCATAAGTACTTGGAATTATTAATATGGAACTTCCTAATTATGGGTTCCTCTTCTCTTATCGCTTCAACTGAACCTTCAGCTACAATATATAGTGCATGCTGATAAAGAACCCAGAAAACACGGTGCTCCAATTCTGTCATACACTCACATGAAAGGCCTCCACACATCAGAGGCAAATCATTTGTATGATAAATTATCTTTATAACAGGAAATATTCACAGTTTATCTCTTTTCAGGAAAATATATAATCTTTATGATCCCTAGGAAAAATGTAAAGGTATTTTTACCACTTCCGCATAATCACCTGCGTTATGCAATTGCGGATGATGACCTTTCTCGAGATAAATCCACAATCTTGAACATTTTTCCGTCTCTCTTCTAGTCACTGAATAGCTGGCAACAGAACCTGCAACTGTAAAGAACAAACCTGATCAAAATCTTGTTAACCTACTTGCTACCAGAGCCATTCCTTCTATCACAGTTTAAAATGCACATTTCAAGCCTGCAAATTAGCTAAACCCTGAAGACATTACATATATTTACACAAACACAATGGGGGAGATCAATAAAGCTGCTGTGCCACCTTTCTGGTGGTAAATGCTCTTGATAATGTGTGTAAAAATGTTGATTCTGACTGCCAAATTCAGGCAGTTCTAATTTGCTTCACTTCTACATTGTAGCACAACACTTGCACCAAAGTAAAATACTGACAGTTTGTATCTTACGAAAGTGGAGGTAATTAAGACCAAATTTATTTTGGCATCCAGAGAGGTTCTGCAAAGGTGTCTCGCATGTGTTCTAAAAGTGGAGCAGTATGCGCCAACTTCAAGTAAAAGATGTATTTAGAATGCATGCAAGACACTTTGGCCAGTTTTTATGGATTCCAGGGAATGTGTGGCCCAACTTTTTGTAAAATATAAAACGTGGTTGTGATTAATAGATACCCAATACGTCAAGCCTTAAAAAATTGATCATGCCCCTAAAACGGCAACAAACTTTGGTATCCAAAATTGTACAAAGGGAACACTTAACTCTATACTGATAATCTGTAAAGGATTTTAAAGAGAAGTAGGGGGTTTGTTTTGGACTGTGGAGGGGCAGGAGTGCCGGCTGCCAATCCAGGCATGTGGGCAGACCCAGACTCCATTGTCGTGATCTTGCCTGAGCCTGGACCGGCTTTGTGACGTCAACAGACAGTGGACTTCAACCCACTGTCTGCTGAAAACATGTCACAGGAGTGCCAAACGAACTGCACTCCTGTGAGCCATAGGAGAAGTACAGCCAAATAAGCGTCTCCTTTAACTGTGAATGATGGCCTAAATACTGTAGGGGGCTGACTTTTAAAAATCAGGAACTTACCAGTACATGGATTCTATAGCTCTGTCTTCCCACACGCATTTCTTCTTACGCTGTAGGTCCCCAGGGCCACCATCTTAGATTTGGGAGCTGGCCGGGACTTTCTGATAAACCACAGCTGGCACCCCACTCCCCAGTATGTGCAGGATTGCACAGGGATACTGCGGCCTCCTGGGACTTGTGACGTGTCTCAAAAGGCTGCAGGTGTGGAAAGGAGGGGAGGTGGTAGGAGCGAGTTCATCATTGCCTAAGCCAGGACTGGTACCAATGAAAAAACAGAACTTGCCTCCCTCTCACCCTGCAAAAACCTTGCAATTCTGTGCAGGCTGGGGGAGCGAGAGAATGCGCTGTACTTCATTTTTTGAGTGAAGTTCTGCTTTAAAAAGCTGTCTAATAACAAACAAAATTAATTTAACCTGCAGTTAGAGCAGTAGTAAAATAGAGAACATTTTGAGACCTCTGTAATGCCCCGTAAACACGGTCGGAAATTCCGACCACAAAATACGTCAGATTTTTTTCGACAGATTTTGTCCGACACTGGTGTTGCATACACACGGCCGGACAAAGTTGTCGGAAAATCTGATCATTCTGAACGTGGTGACGTTCGTTGCGTACGGAACTATGTAGGAGGCTAGTAGCCAATAGCTTTGGTCTTGTAATGTGATCTGAGCATGCGTGGCACTTTGTCCGTCGGAATTCGCTACACACAATCGGAAAAAGTCAGATCGGACTTTGTTGTCGGAAAATTTGAGAGTAGGATCTCAAATTTTTTCCGTCGGATCCGATGGAGCCCACACATGGTCGGATTTTCCGACAACATGGTCCGATAGGACATTTTCCGTCGGAAATTCCGACCGTGTGTACGGGGCATTAGAGTTACATATATAATGCTGTTGCCAAAGGCTTGTGCGGGGGATTTTTTTTCTTTTTGTAGGTTGCAGGTGTGTCCAATGAATGTAGGGTCTTTTGTCAATGAAGTCTGGGGGGAAATAGGGTTCAGGGTGGGATGGTCTCTCAGGTCCCTGTAATAACCTTTAGCAGTCTTCTCCCTACTCTTCTCTGGTATCTGTTCTATGGTCTTCTTGCATTTTTTTCACACCTACCTACTGATTTTCAATTTTATTCACATCTGGGGTCATGAATTTTCAAGTGTTTTCTTAACTCATAAAAGTCTTTATAGTTCTCAGCCTCCTCCAAATTCCTTTTTTCTATTTCCGACTTCCTCTTGGAGGGTGGCTACATCAGTTCTCCATGGTCTCACTATGTGTCCAAATGTAGCCACCCTCTCTTGCTCACTCCTGAGATGGGCTATGGGATTTGTAGTGTGCTTAGAGCAGTGCCCATGACAAATGTGCACAGCTTGTTCCAAACTGAAGTGAGAGGAAAAAGGAGTGGTTTGGTTGTTCATAGAGGACATTACAAGGAGGCAGAAAAACACAGTAAGAGACAAATTTAAAAAAAAAAAAGTTTACGGGGCCATTAAGTAATGGATGTGTATGGATTATTTTAGAAAAATAAGGATATGGTTTATTTTTTTCCCCATCTTTAATATGGGGGTAGGAAGTTTTGTTATTTTTCATTAGATTTGAAACATTGAATCGCATATACATTGTTTTTTTTTTTTATACACAAGGACTCAATGTATTTATGCATATGCCTTTTGATACCATTACAGTGCTGATTTTATGCAATCAAGATCGGAGGTCCTGAAAAAGAGGGGTTGTCCCACGAAACACGTTGACCCATATCTAATGGTCTCCAGGGATTTTACTACAAAGTCCCTATAAAATCTAATTTGGCATATAATGATTTTATATATGTTTTTAGCATGTATTAATAAAGCTGTATAAATAATGCTTATGAGTTATGCGTATGTACCATTGGAGTTATATTCAAAGTCCCTCTCTATAGATATAGACAAATCAATGTGTCTTATGGTATTTGAGATATCTCCAAGTGGTTCCTTTCACACCACTCCCGTAACAAATTGATTTAAAGATATTATTTAGTATCTTAATGCATAGAATACTTACCTGAGCCCCATTTAGATCCAGCAATGTTGCAGTGTGTCTCGACTTCCCAGGACTCCCCTCCTCATTGGCTGAAACAGCAGCGCCATTGGCTCCCACGGCTGTCAAAGTCAGTGAGCCAATGAGGAGAGAAAGGAGGCAGGGCCAGGCCACGGCCCAGTGTCTGAATGGACACACAGAGCGGTGGCTTGACTTGGGTGCCCCCATAACAAGCTGTTTGCTGTAGGGGCACTCAACAGGAGGGAGGGGACAGCAGCACCAAAGAGGGACCTGAGAAGTGGAGGATCCAGGCTGCTCTGTGCAAAACCATTTCACAGAGCATGAATGATCAGGATGTATGAAATTCTTATACATGTTGTAATGAAACCTGTATAAGGCTCAGTTAACACTTGCCAAAGCCGTAAAACGCAGAGTTTTACCATGTGGGGTAGTGACAGTGCTGATGCCAGCAGGGAGCAGTGTGATGTGCGTTTTAATGTTTTTTTTTTTTTTTCTTAACTTTATATGAAGTGTCAAGTGTCACTTCGTTCAAGTCCCTGCACAGCAGGGCAGACATGTGGTGCTATTAAGTGTGCTGCAGAAAAATGCTGACATGCTGCATTTTACCGTAGCTCCCCACACATCACACCAGCGCTGCAGTGTAAACAGGGCACATACCATGTACTTACCGCGAAATTAAGACCTACCCTGAAAATAAGACCTACTGAGATTTTCTATGAGGGCTGCAATATAAGCCCTACCCCGAAAATAAGCCCTAGTTTAAAGTGCTTGTACAATCCTATAATACACTCTCTTACTGTATTATATAATGTACAATGTGGGTTTCTGTATTATTAATGTTACAGTCCTGCTCAGTGCACAGCTGATCCCCCGCTGCTCTCCTCCTCTTCTCAAGGGATATTGCCACCCCCTGCATTGCTCAGAGCAGGGAAGAGAGCTGTGGCGGGTAACGTAAGCGGCGATGTAGCAGGAGGTATTCAGTAAGATTTCTGTGAATGGCAGAGAGGTCGAAAGGGGATGGGTGGACGGCGCAATTTTTCTCTGTAGTTAACCTTCAGAGTGCCAGAAGACAGCCACTCAGCACAGCATCCTGCGGCTGTGAAGTGGACACTGTGGGGAGGATGTTTAGCAAAAGCAACTGCTTGCTGGTAATGGGATACTCACCATTACATGCATGGGTCTGTACTCCAAAAAAATATTTACTAAGCTTCAGCTTTAATTTAGATTAAGAGGATAAATACATCATGTCAATTTCATATGCTATTTTTTTTTAATATATTCTCTTTAGTCACTATTTGAACAAAGATCTAATGTTTTTTTTTTTATATATATGTTTAAAAAGTCCACAATTTCTATAGGCAGGGAGGGAAAAAGGAACAGAAGACAGAGGACACAGGAACTGGCAAAAAAACATTACATGATAAGACCTACCCCGAAAATAAGCCCTGCAATCTTTTGTTGCCAAAATGAATATAAGACCCGGGCTTATTTTTTGGGAAACATGGTAGAAGCCCTAGAAGTGACCTGCATTTATCCAGTGCAGAAAAACAAAGGTCAACGCTGTTGGTACGAATGAGCCCTAATATGTCTGGAATTCAATTCAAATAGAAGATCTGGATGACATTTTAATAAGTTGACTTCAATGATGCAAAAAAAAGTGTTCTGATGAATGATTTTTCTTTGAACCTTCAAACATAAATCTATCATTGTATGGGAAGCTGATTCAGTTGTTCCTCTTTAATGTCTATGTGTAGGAGTCATTACATATAAAACCTTCAGAGCTGTTGGCCTTGAACATTTAAGGAGTGTAGATGGGCGGGTGCTCACTCTCTCAATAAAAGGATTGTATTCTGCAGAAATACCATATATACTCGAGTATAAGCTGAGTATTTCAGCACATTTTTTTGTGCTGAAAATGCCTGAATTTGGGGCTCCGTATCTTGGGGCCACTTGGTGCTAGGAACCCTATCTTTGGATATGTTGTAGTTATAATTCCACTGGGTTTGCACGCCAAAGGGTCCTAGCACCAAGTGACCCTGAGATACAGGGCCCCAAAGTTGGTCAACTGTGTCCATCTGCATCTGTCATTTCGGGACTCTTTGGGTCCAGAGACTCCAAATTTTGGCTGCTAAGGGGGCATCTAGGAACCCTTAACTACTAAGTTTGAAGTTCAGGGGACCTATGGCTGCAAATGGGCACATTGAGGCTGCAAATGGGCATTGTTGACCCTCTTTTCCACTTACAGTAGCTGCGCATTTCTCACCCTAGGCTTATACTTGAGTCAATACGTTTTTCCCAGTTTTTTTGTGGTAAAATTAGGTGCCTCGGCTTATATTCGGGTCGGCTTATACTCGAGTATATACGGTACTCAAGTTGCTGCTACAAATATTTTGATTCCCACCTGCTGGCAGTTTGTCACCTCAGCATAAAGACACTTGTTATCTCAAACAGCTGGCTTCATGCTCCCTCCCAGGAAGAGGGAGTGCAACACTGCAAATATTAACTAATTGGTAAACAAATGTACACTTTGGGGTTCATTTACTAAGGCCCCTTTCACACTGCGTCGCCAAGTCGTCAGGGGTTTAGCGCCGCTTTACCGTCGTTTTAATGGCACTATTCGGCCACTAGCAGGGTGGTTTTAACCCCCCACTAGCGGTCGAAAAGGGGTTAAATCCGCCCGCAAAACGCCGCTGGAGCGGTATCGCAGCGCTGCCCGGTTGATTTCAATGGGGAGCAGCAGTGGAGAAGGGGTGAGTTCACCGCTCCAAAGAAGCTGCTGGCATGACTTTTTCTGACGCCCTGCCAGCGCACCGCTCCAGTGTGAAAGCCCACGAAGCAAGGTCCATAAAGACATGGATGAACGAGTTTGTGGTGGAGCAACTTGACTGGCCTGCACAGAGTCCTGACCTCAACCCAATAGAACACCCGAGCCAGGCCTTCTCGTCCACATCAGTGCCTGACCTCACAAATGCGCTTCTGGGAGAATGGTCAAACATTCCCATAGACACACTCCTAAACCTTGTACACGGCCTTCCCAGAAGAGTTGAAGCTGTTATAGCTGCAAAAGGGTGGGCCAACTCAATATTGAACCCTGCGGACTAAGACTGGGATGCCATATACATACACACACTGCATTCGTTTTCTTTTTTAGCCTTTCTTGCCTTTATTTTTACATGGTGATCCAACCAGTAAGTCTGTTATTTCCAACTTCCTTTAACAGACTAATAGTGGCAGTGTTTTAAAAAAAATTATTTATAACTGAGAGGGTGCTTACAATGGTCAACTTTTATTTATGTAAAACCTTTATCCCAAAAGGAAAAAAGAAAAAAAAGTTGATGTAACTGGACTGTTTACGGCGAAAATTCTGACGGACCTAGAAAGAGAACATGTTCTAAATTTTTCAGACGGAACCAATTCCTATCGGGAAAGCTGCTCGTCTGTATGCTGTTCCGAAGTACCAAAAACGACGCATGCTCTGAAGCAAGTACGAGACGGAAGCTATTGGCTACTGGCTATTGCACTTCCTTTTTCTAGTCCCGTCGTATGTGTTGTACATCACCGCGTTCTAGACGGTCAGACTTTGGTGTGACCGTGTGTAGGCAAGACCGCTTGAGCGGAATGCCGTCTGAGAAACCTTCAGAGTTTATTCCGACGGCAAAACCGCTCGTGTGTACGCGGCATAACACTACTCTCTCCGCAGACTGACAATGCTGATGTCTCTTTTGTACCTTCATAGCGTGGACCTGAGAATGGAAGTGTATTACTGGCTGGATTACTATGTGAAAATAAAGTAAAAAAACAAAAACAAAAAACAAACCCTTAACATAAAAAAAAAAATAAGGCAACCACCTAAGTCTAAAAACTGGTCAGATGCAATGTATAACATTTTAGTTTTTGGGTTTAATAATGCTTCAAGTTCAAATTTAATACAATGCCATTTAATGAGTAACTCAATAGACTTAAAAAAAATACAGCCTTTCCATAAATGCACACATGTATGCACAAAAAAAAGGGATATAAAAGTTATCTGCATTGTATATATTGGTGGATTAGAGAAATCAGGATGGTAAAGAAACAAAAACAGAACAGTCTAAAATGCGGACAGAACAGGACTTTTGATTGTATTATTTTGGGCAATGATTCACTCATCTCGGGCACCAAATGTAAGATGTACTGTAGACCTTTATTTGTAATATAATGGAAATATGGTACAGAAATCATCCCAAAATGTTACATAATAAACATCTTTAATTTCCTCAAAGCAATAATTTAAAGAGGAAGTAAACCTTCTTAAAAAAAACGGAAAAAAAAAAACCTGCAAGACAAAGGCATAATTAGCTAGTATGCATAGCATACTAGCTAATTATGTATCACTTACCTGAGATCGAAGCCTCGGCATCGGTCCTCTTCTCCCCCTCCGACCGCCGACATGTTCTCCCAGAGTGACTTCCGGGTATGGCGGCTCCGGCGCTGTGATTTGCCAGAGCCGTGATGCCGTCACGCGCATGCGCACGAGAGCGGCATAGTACAACTGAACCATCGGCATATAGCGCCGTTGCTTCAGTTGTCGCAAGTGCGCATGTGCCGCATGACGTCGGCACATGCAAATACAGGTATATCTCCTAAACCGTGCAGGTTTAGGAGATATCCTTGTTAGCTACAGGTAAGCCTTAATATAGGCTTACCTGTAAGCTAAAGTTGTAAACGAGGGTTTACTTCCTCTTTAAAGTCTACGATATTTACACTTGTAGAAGAGATCATACAATACAATTCATTATCCTGAATAAGTAAAATGATTTACAATGTAGTTCCAAGAATGCCTAAAGTTCAGCATTGGGCACCAAGCAGGATGTCAATAAAATGTCAATAAAATAAATCAGTTACTGTTATAAAAGACCGAGCACCTGTCAGAACACAATGACCTCCATTCACTGTACTGGAGTAGGAGTGCCTTGGGTTTCCTTTCAGATTGCTTGATTAGAAGGCAGCATTTCTACATTTCTGGTGAGTAATCCCTATACCGTACCTCCAATGTACTATACTACACTCCGCAGAGTCTGCAGCGTCCTCTAAAAATTCCTCTAATGGATTATACAGTATATGAGCATAACCAATGAGGTTCTGCCCATACCCCCTTCCTCTCAACGGCAAGCCTGCCTAAACATCACCTTCTCTAGCTCAAAGTGACTGAAACATGTTTTAGCTTAAGGTGTATGCAAACCCAGAACCTACATTTCGGTATTTTTAGCATCGTTTATCACTGTATACAGTCTTCAGAAACAAATCATTTTAGTGAATCTATTCCAAATTTACTTATCTATAGATCTTGCCAGTAACAGCACTTTATTTTAAAGGCTGACAACATTTGGCCATTGTCTTGCAATTAATAGCAGTGTTGTCAGCCCTCCATGCCTATTCTTAAGCCAGCCATAGGTGGTTTGAATCTCAGCCAGTTCAGTAGGGACAAGTCAAAATTTGAACCATCTATAGGTGGGCTGAATGTTCCAAAGTCGATCTATCGATCAGATTTTCATCATGCAATTATTGCTAGTGGCTATAGCCGCTAGCAATAATCACTATGTTCTCCCGGCAGGGACGGCTACCCACGCCCTGCTGCTGGGAGCAGGGCCACTGTTAGAAATAATGGGGCCTCATACAGCCTACCTGACTGGGCCCCTCCCCTTACATACAGCCGACTTGACCAGGCCCCCTCCATCCCCACCCCAGCTGTGGGGGTCCTGAAGGCTCGGCATCCCTGGATGTTAGAAAATAGGGGATGAGGGGGTTGGGGAGTGTGTTCTATGTTAGCTCACCTTCATGTTTTTTTCTTTAAAAGGTACTAACTCTTTTAAAATCAGCCTTAAAGTCACCTGCACCATTCACTATAGTAATTATTAGGAAATAATCTTTGACATAAAGTGAGGAAGCATTATTTTGCCTCCTCACCACCTGTCTTAACCACTTAGGCCTCCTTTACACAGCTATTTAGCTGCATCCACTGGATTCCAGCTGCAAGAATCAGTGGATTAATGTTGCAAGTGAACAGAGGCAGACGCTCAGTCTGTAGAAACCAAGCCGTTTTTTTTTATTATAAAGCCTGTGGTGTGTACTCCACCCGGTGCCAAAAAAAGTGCACACATAAATGTGAGACACAAAACGTGGAACCGGTGAACGCATGGTTCTCCAAAGGAGAAGGACCTTGATCTTGATCCCCCGGGGAGTTGGGCTACAGACGGGGACTGAGGTACTTCACTTGGTCCATCTGGTCGAAACCAGACGGATCCCATTCTTTGGAAGGTCTGCCGAAACAGACCCACCCAAGTACTACGTGGGTCTCCCCCGAAGGGAGACCCGATGAGAGAGGGCGAACCAAGCCAAAAGGCCATGTCCACCCCCTCCCAAGACGTTCAGGGCAGGCCTGAGGACCTACACCCTACCAGTCAAACGTGCAAAACGTGTACAACAAAAAGAAGATAAAAAAGTGACAAACAGGCTATAAATTAATAAAGTGGGGGAAGGAAGTGAGAAGAGGAAGTGAAAGGTGCCATTGTGTGAAACAATTGCCGGCCCTTCAGCCAGGAATAAAAAAGGCTCGGCCCAAGAGGCAGATGTGAAAAAAGTGTGTAGTGACCTTGGTGCCATAATTCAAAGTGACCCTCACTCACAGAGACGTTACAGCACCCCTGGACTGCCACTACAGGGGTACATACACCACAGGCTTCTTTCGGGCCTGGCTTTCAGCCAGACCAGTGCAGCCTCCATCCCTGCCAGATAGTGAGCCCTTCTGGTTTTCTCAGGGAGAAGCGCATCCGGGTCGGCTCCCACCAATACTAGCCTTACAAACCAAGCTGTTACCTGTGGTTAAGGGCATGCGTCCAAGTTTGGATGCAAGCATATGTGACCAGGCTCGACACACGACACTAACTGCAGGTATTGGCTTAGTGTGAACAGCAATGGCTGCTGTCAGCCTGTCAATACTTTACACAAGCTGAGTTCCCACCACGATTTGCATGCACCTGTCATTCTAACTGCAAAAATCCGGTGGATGCAGCTAAACAGCATTTTGAAAGAGGCACTAAAAATATATACACTATATCTTCCATGGTTGCAGAGTGTTTGCACTTGTAGAGCTATTCTCTACAAGTGCAAAAACTCTGCAGCCATAGATGATACTCCCATGTGCTTACACTGGGTGCACCTGAATAGGGGAACCCTTAGCAGTAAAAGTGCTTGAGTTCGATCTCTACAAGTCAGCAGTACCTGCTGCTGCTGCCTTCCAGAAGTCGATCACTAGCTGTGCAAAGTGTGCACGGCCACCACAATCAAACAAGCTTCAAAGATGCAGCTCCGGCTGCCTACAAGCGGAAATGTAACTTTCTACTCTCTGGGCCCCTCTGATGATATAATGGGGCCCAGGGGAATGTTAATTTTTACCTGACATTCTAGGAGCCTGTCATTCATTGTCTGCACATGTACTATCAAGCTGTCTGGGCCCCCTTGTTAAATTGATGGGGCCCGGGCCCCTACAAAAGGACCGGTGGTCCCTCCCCATCAGCGGCCCTGGCTGGTAGAACACAATAGCTCCACAGGAGGGACTGACTGTGCTGATAGGGGAATCAAACGTTTTTCTGTCCCGAAATCCGAGGTTGCAGAACAGAAAAATCACCAAAAAAAGCACCATCCATGGCCTTTACAGTTAACTGTTTAACTGTGCTTTACAGTTGTTTGTAGCATCAGAACTGCCAGCTAAAGAGGTCTGCACTGCAGGATGACATCGCTGCCCCTGTGGCTTAGAAGTTAGCCTGCAAAGGAAGTGTTGTTACTGGCAGGCTCTCCAGTTAAACTATGCAACAGATTCACAAAAAAACAAGATTTGCTGCAGAAAACTGCAGACCTCCCATTCTCAACCACGATTCTTCCAGAGGCTGCTAGGGGTTCCTTGAGCTGTGGTTAAGTGACCTTCCATCTGATGGTGCCTGCATAGATCCAGGTCCATCACCACATGGCAGAACCAGTAGCATGACACCAATGATCTTTAAAGATATCTGTAAGGGTGTCAGTCTGTTCACCACTGTTAGGGGGGGGCATTCTTCCTTCTCACCACCAACATAAGAGGCATTTTCCCAATGACTCCCAATCGACTAATATTAGCAGGGTTTCCCTAAGACCGTTATTTCAAGGGCTCCTCTGAGGTAAAAAGGTTGAGAAAGGCTGCTGTAGACCGTGAAGCATTATGGCAAACATTTTGAAAAATAGATTTAGGGTTTACAAACACATTAAAGCGTAAAATCCGTCTGTATATGCAGTAAAGCATGGATTGTTATAATCGCTGTGGAACCTAAGGTTTTAATCCTCCACATGGTGTTAAAAGGCTGTTTGATCCTGTCTTCTCTGATTTCCCCCTTCTTCCAGTCCCCAATCCATCTGCTGATAGTACAGAGCCCTAGGAGGTACTCTGCACATGCTCAGTTTGGTATATATTGCTAGAGAGGGATTTTTTTTTTGGTAGGAGAGTGCATGTGATCAGCACAGGGCCAATCAGCACTGTCCAGACAGAGGGTCAGGGGGTAATGCAGCTTCATAGGACAGTAAGAGAAAACTTCTCCTACAAGCTTTAACCAGTGCTCGGCAAAACACTGATAGAAGTCACAAGGCTGCTATATACTGCTGATCAGAAAAGGTATTTTGCAGTTTATAGTTACTAAAATAATTGCATTTCCATGTTCTGTGTGCTGTGGGAGACCAGATATAGTGGGTTTAGTAACTTTGTATAATGTTATTAAACTTTAGTAACTTTTTAAAGTGTTATTAAACTCAAAACAAAAAAAAGTTACATATTGCAGCTTACCAATCATATATGGTGGCTGCATTCGTTTTCTCTTTTTAGGCTCCCCCCCCCCCCCCCCATTTGTTTTTATCTGGGGATCTGGTTAGTAACACACCTCCTGTATTCTGTATTGGTGTGCCCCCACCCTGAATGAATGAGAATAGAGGGCACATTTGGACAGCAGCATTGTCAGGCTGGGCAGAGGGGAGTATTAGATGTACTAGCAGATTTAAATACACTAATCCATTAAATTCAAACTCCAGCTTACACTTCATAAGCAGTTACATCAAACCATTTTTATTTTCCTTTTGGGATTAAGATTTTACATAAATAAAAGCTGAAAACTGTAAGCGCCCCTCCCAGTAAAGCCTAAAATAGAAAACGAATTCAGCAATGACATCTAAGAATTGGTAAGCTGCAATATAATAAATGTTTTCTTGGATTTTAGCTATTTTCAGCTACATGATTTTTTATACATGTATAGATTTGCTATTTATGGATCAGTATTTTTTGGAGCTTCTCTTCGGTGTGTCGATTGGTTCCAACATGGTTTCAGACCACAGTCCCATTCTCAATTCTTTAGCTTCCCCGTCCTCAGAGGCCAGGCACTGGACCCGGAGACTGAACGAGAACTTACTCGATGACCCTGTGGTACAGTCCCAGGTGACAGACACCATCATTCATTTCCAGGAGAACACACCAGATGAGGTGAGGATGGGCACTGTCTAGGAAGGGCATAAAGCGGTGGTCAGAGGGGAGCTCATCTCTCAAGGTGTCAGGGGAGCTTGCAGCGGATATGCATAATCTCCTTGGGTGGTTACAGTCAGCGGAGCATAGACATAAGGATTGGGATACCCCTGGCAGTTGCCTCGGAGCTCAAATCCCTTTGTGCGGATTTGTCTTCTTTACTGGAGACGCGTATCTGAGCCCGGTTACGTTGCATATCCCACAAATTTTACGAATTCAGGAATAAATGTGGCAATTTGCTTGCCAAGGCATTGCAGTGTTAAAGACCATCCATGCATGTTCACAAGCTGCAGTCGGCTCCGGGAGCCTCGGCAGTGCACAGCTCCAAAATAGCTTTGGTGGTCCAAGAATATTATGCCCAGCTTTCTAATTTGCCCGATACTTTGCCTGGGGTCTCAGATTCCACAAAAACATCTTGCATCCTTGACTACTAGAATGCAGCCCAATTTCCGAAACTGAGCATACAGGTCTTGTGTAATTTGGATACTCCTATCATTCTGGAGGCACTAGGATTGGTCGTTAAGTAGCTACCCAGGGGGAAGAGCCCTGACCCAGATGGCTTTGAGAATGTCAGAATAAAGGGAAGGATCATACCTTACCGCAGTCCTGCTGTGCGTTTCAATGGACGCAGCTGCGCGGCTTGGGTGCGAGCGCGCACGAGTGCCCCCATGGGACGCAGCTTTCACTGGACAGAGGGGAGGGGCCAGGAGCGCTGCCCGTGGACCCAAAAATAGAAGGTTTGGGTCGCTCTGTTCAATTATATTGCACAGAGCAGGTAAGTATAGACTTGATTGTTTTTTTTTTTTATTTATCTTAAGCCCTGGTTCACATTGATGCGATTTGACATGTCAAATCGCATGCCAAATCGGCGGCTATTGCCCGCAATGGAACTGTCCGAATCGGTGCGACGTCGACTTTGCGATTCTCAAAAGTTGTTTCTGTACTACTTTGGGCGATTTCAGGTGCGATTTCAATAAACATCTGTGTAGGAAACCGCACAGGATGTCTCTGAAATTGTCGGACTGACATGCGGGAATGAAATCGTGCGAGTTCAGCTGAACTTGCACGATTTCAATCCCACACCAATGTGAACCAGGACTCACAATCACTTTGATGATTAAACATGCATATTTGGCTGCACAGACTGAACCTGGAGAGGAAGGGCTGTGGGGGCGGCATTTAGTGAAACTGATGGGCTGTATTTTTCTCTCTGCAACAGCTGAATGCCAGCAATGCTCCCTTCTCCTCCTCTCACTCCCACCAGCATTCAGATGCTACAGGGAGGAGAATACAGCCCATCAATTCCACTATATTGCCACCCCTCCTTTCTCTCCAGGTTTCTATTTCTTGTGTTGCCAGGCACCCTGTGTGCTCCCTTGGCCCCCACATCCACCTCCGCAGCACTGCCAGGTTCCCCTCCTCACCTCCACCACCAGCTGCTGCAGGGTATGTTCCAGGATGAGGAAGAGGTAAGGGCTGGTAAATATATAATTCACCGGCCCATTCCTTTTCTGAATTAACAGAGTCAGTGATATGAATGAACACAGTCAGTGATCGGTACCTTAGAGTGCATTTACCATTCATTCTCTATCCAGTACAGCTGAGGCTGCAGAGAAATGGACTGGGGTATCTCTGTCCTCTGTCCCTTTCTCTGTCTCAAACGTGAGACATCAGGGGTATGTTTAGACTCCTGATATTTCACCAAAGTCCCGAGCCTCCTAAAAAAATTGGCCAAAAAATAAATAAATTATATTGTAAAAATTCATTAAAAAACTACTGACATTGTCCACTGCTCTACTGACACCAACCTCTCTGCCCGACTGTCAACTGTTCTACTGACAACATCTGCTGCCCTACTGAAATCAACCTCTGTGCCCTACTGTCACCATTCGCTGTCTACTTACTCTGTCAACTGTCCAACTGACACTGCCCACTGCTCTACTGACTGACATCATCTATATGTCTTAAAAAAATAAATAATAAAGGCATAGAACCCCAGTTGGTCAGGTAGATTCTCCATGTCTCAAAGGTTGCCTACCCCTGTACTACAGTATATTCCAGACTAAGCAGCAGCCAGCCTGTTCGGACATGTAAAAATGTGTTTGATTCAAGCTGGGCCAAACAAATTATTTAAAGTGTCAGGAAACTTTTAGGAACCAGCACCAATTTTAAGCAGAGAAAATGCACATAAAACTGTCTATTTGCTGGTTTTAGCAATTATTTCAGAGAAATTAATTATCCTCATGCAACCACTATACAAAACTTAAGCTGGGTATACATGGACAGTTTTTTGTCCAACCAGCAGGTTGAAGGAAAAAAAACCTGACAGATTCCTGCATCCACACAAAATGTGGATGGGGGAATATCCCCAGCCGCGCTATTGTATTCAAACAGCAGGGACCCCCTTTTTTCGAATGTATGCATTTCTAACAGTGTATGTGGTTTTTATTTGGTAAAGTCCATTCATTCCAAAACTCAAATGTTAAATGCAAACAAAATGTTGAACTACTTTTGAAAAAAACATTCAAATGTTCTGAGAATTTTCAAACAATTTTTGTTAGAAATTCTACTGGTGTATACCCAGCTTAACCGCTTCCCGACCGCCCACTGCATATATACGTCAGCAGAATGGCACGGGCAGGCAAAACCACGTACCTGTACGTGGCCCTTTAAATGCCTGCCCGTGGGTCGCTCGCGACCCGCCAGCGGCGCACTCGCGACCAGGTCGGGAGCTCCGTGACCCCGGCCGCGGGACCAGGGTTACGGAGCTGAAGAACGGGGAGAGGTTTGTGTAACCTCTCCCCGCGCTTCCTACTCTGCCTGTCATTGATTGGCTGTTCCCGGTCATCGGGAAAGCCGATCAATAACGTCAGCCCCGCCCCCTAATGTAAAAAAACACACACGTCAGAGCCCATAACCCCTCCCCTCCCCCTAGTGGTTAACTCTTTCACTACAACTGTCATTTATACAGGAATCAATGCATTTAAATAGCATTGATTGCTGTATAAATGACAATGGTCCCAAAAATGTGTCAAAAATGTCCGATGTGTCCGCCATAATGTCGCAGTCACAATAAAAATCGCTGATCGCCGCCATTACTAGTAAAAAAAAAAAATATTAATAAAAATGCTATAAAACTATCCCCTATTTTGCAAACGCTATAACTTTTGCGCAAACCAATCAATAATCGCTAACTGCGATTTTTTTTACCAAAAATATGTAGAAGAATACATATCGGCCTAAACTGAGGAAAAAAAATGTTTTTTTATATATTTTTTTGGGGATATTTCTTATAGCAAAAAGCAAAAAATATTGCATTTTTTTTCAAAATTGTCGCTCTATTTTTGTTTATAGCGCAAAAAATAAAAACCGCAGGGGAGATCAAATACCACCAAAAGAAAGCTCTATTTGTGGGAAAAAAAGGATGCCAATTTTGTTTTGGAGCCACGTCGCACGACCGCGCAATTGTCAGTTAAAACGATGCAGTGCCGAATCGCAAAAAGGGGCCTGGTCCTTTGGCTGCCAATTGGTCCGGGACTGAAGTGGTTAAGGTAGGGAAGGGACTTGAACAAGTTTTCCATCACTTGTTTTTGTCTTACCTACAGACACCAATATATTCCATTTCATAGGATATGGAAGTCTCCTCTTCAAAGCACTCTGGATTATCATTGCAGTGACAGAACCTGCAACACAGATAAGAATATAATATCATTTTTAATCATATAATATAATCTTATTGAGATATCATTTACAGGTAAATCCAGAGCTGGACTGTCTATAATTGTAGCTATTGTTCAACACTGTAAATATTTTCATAGGACAATTATAAAATGCAAACTACTGTAAAGGAAATGTTGTTGGCTATGGAAATAGACAAGACCACTGAGACTCCATATACATTGCTTTTGCAGGGAAGACTGTGCACTTATCATTTCAGCTACAATATTAGCTACTACTGATGTCTACTGGGACTGCTGCTTCTCTGGTAATTGACAACATACTGTTTATTCAACAAGGTTTAGTGCATGCAGCATATGTAGTCTCTCAGAGAACACAGTGCAATCAGTAGGACCTGTCAAGGTGGACTTTAAGTAGTCAACTGGCCATGATGGACTTTAAAGCAGTGGTCATCAACCCTGTCCTCAGGGCCCACTAACAGGCCAGTTTTGCAAGATAACTGAAATACATCACAGGTGATATCATTTGCTGCTCAGTGATTGCAGTATTCAAGTCTGCGTCTCCCCAAGGCAATACATAAGACCTGGCCTGTTGGTGGGTTCCGAGGACAGGAGTTGATGACCACTGCTATAAAGTGAATCTGTCACGCAAAGCTTCCTTCAGCACTAATCTGTCACCAGTGTTGTGTAAATTCAGTGCAGTGGTGAGTATGCAGAGGAACGGTTTAGCCTAATAAGTGTCAGGGCTTGTGTTTGGGTGTGTAAGGTTTGGTTTTAGGGTCTCACTTAAAGTTATACTAAACCCACAGCAGTAAAATCAGACTGTATATGCAGTAAAGTAGGCTTGTTATACTCACTGTGGAACCCAAGGGGTTAATCATCTGCATTGTGTAAAAATGCTGTTTGAGCCTGTCTTCTCTGTTTGTCCCCTTCTTCCACAGTCCCCAATCCATCACCTGATAAAACAGAGCCCTAGAGGGTACTCTGCACATGCTCAGTTTGGTGTGTAATGCTAGAGAGTTTTATTTTATTTTTTTGGGGAGGGTACATGTGATTGGCACAGGGCCAATCAGCACTGTCCAGACAGAGGGTTAGTGATCTTGCAGCCTCATAGGACAATCAGGGGAGAATGACAACTCCTCATACAAGCTTTAACCAGTGCTTGGCTAGACACTGATGGAAGTCACAAAACTGCTATATACTGCTGATAAGAAAAGGTATTTAGCCGTTTATATTTACTAAAATAATTGAATTTCCATGTTCTGTGTACTGTGGGAGACCAGATATGGTGAATACAGGGTTTAGTAACACTTTAGGCTGGGTATACACTAATCAAAGTCCCTGCTGAATTGTCTGAATTTTGATCAGTGTTTGATTGTCCCTGCTACACAGAAGTCAATCGTTTTAATCGGCTGCCAAAAAGACAAGTTGGAAAACTTTTGTCGATTGGCGGCTGTAGCCGCTGATCAGAGTATTCTGACAGCAGGCGGTCCCACTGTCAGAATACAATGTCCTTGCACCTTGTTTGCGTGGATGGAGGAATCCTGCTGGCTACACACAAAAAAAAAAAAAAATGATACTCGTCTATGGCCAGCTTTAGGGGTTAATATTACCCTTTTTGCAAATTCAAAATAGTTGACTTTACAGCGCTGTTTATTCTGTTTAGGCTGCACATTTGGGGGGGGGGAAAGAGGAAGCGATAATAGAGAGCTCCATACATATGGCCCCTGTTGTGCTCACTGTGCTGCTGTGCTGAAACCACTATGCGCCGCAGGAGAGTCAGTTGGAGACATCAGACCAAGGAGGAAGGCTTTTTTTCCCCCCACCAACCGACTTTCAAGTGGCATGGGAAAGAACAGAAGGAGGTGGGGGATGCTTGGGAGGAATGGACAGCTCTGCACTGGACACAGTGGAATAAGGAGCCAGGGGACAGTCAGGGTCATAGCTTAGGGATGTGAAGTCTGCTCTCATGTCCCCAGGCTCTCCTATAGGAAAGTATCCCATTATTGAGGTGGATGGAATTGGGAATGTAAGCACAGCAGGATAGGATGGAGTGGGCAAAAGAGGGAAAAAGGTGGGAAGGGAGAGGGCATTAGTGGGAAGGGGGGGGTCTACTCTTGGCAGCAGATTGACCCCCTGGCAAAATTAAACTCTGATTTATGCATTACCTTCAATAGAAAATGAAACTATGCTGACAAAACGAACTCTAACTGACCTTCTATATTACCAAGAATGTGAAGAAATATGATTAGCAGAAGGAAACAGTGAGTCAGTAAAGCATTATTTTAATAGCTACAGGGACAATCCATCTTGATCATTTTGCCCGGGAAGGATCCATTTCAATTGCAGAAAGGCTCGATAAGTCATGTTATTACCTGTGATAAAAGTGACCACCCCCTTCATGAAGGCTTGTGACTGACATGATGCGTATCCTGATAAACCCTGCAAGAAATAAAGTGTCAGTGAGCATATCAGTGACTTCCAATGTGCTGCAAAGCAAGTATCTGTCACTAAGTGGTGTTCTCATGCTTTTCAAATGCCTAATTCCAGACATAGTGCCTTTATTTTTGTAGTTTTGATTGAGTTTAGATTTGTCTGCTTTTTATTTCTGTTTGTTGCCCCCTAGGGGGAAATGTCCCTTTTTTTCTGATCCCTGTGACACTCATACATGAAATGGAGAATGCAGCTATTACCAGACGCGGAATGAAAACAAACAGTCTCAGATGTTTTAACTACGAGAACTACAAAGAAAAAGAAAAAAAAAAAAACTTGCAGTTGACTGTACGGATACTCTAGTTACTGACTTTCAAAAATCAGGTACTTACCAGTCCATGGAATCCAACGCTGTCTTCCTGTAGCTGATTCTTCTCATGGTTGGGGGTCCATTGAACTGTCATCTTGGATTTAGGAGCTAGCTGTGATTTCCCGATTCATCAAAGCTAGCTCCCCACTGCACGTGTACACGATCATGTGAAAAAGAAGGGTTCTTGAGTCTGGAGTAAGGTAAAAACTACTACTTTTTTCTTATCCCCTAAAGTTATTGATCATTCAGTCCTTGCAGCGCAGGGGGCAAGTGCTCATCTTGCGAATGGGCCTAACTACATTACATTCGTCTGTTTCAAAATAAAAACCTTCCCCCGAGATTTTGGGGGAAATTTTTATTTATTTTTTAACCAGAGGAATATAGCATCTTATGGTGTAAGAGGAGCAGCGTGACGTCATGTGCTTCATCATGCACATGCGCAGTATGACGACATTAGGAGATCTTGCAGATTAGGTACAAGATCTCTGTGAAGGCACTGATGACACTGTTTTCCCAGGGGGCATCAGTGAGGCTGGGGCTACGTCATCTGTAGTGATGAGTTCAAGTGTGTTCAGAAATGAGTCCAAACCTGCCTAAACTATCACACCAGGAAGCTGTCAAAGTTGACATCAAGTCATAGGCAGTGAACGCATTCCCCGCTCTACAGCTGCATGTATGCAAGGGGAATATATACACGTGTGGCTGTGGGGTAGGGAGTTCCTCCACTGCCTATGATTGACTGTCTGCTTTGAAAGCTTCCTGGTGGGATAGTTTAGGAGGGTTCAGATTCGTGCCTGTGTTCTGTCAGATTAGCAAACCCTCCAGAACAGCAAACAGAAGTGACTGACCAAAATACTCACTGCGCATGCGTTCTACCCCTAGCAGGTTTGCTAATCTGACAGAGCACCTGCAATCAGAAGGCAACAGCGGACATCTTGTTACACCCAGCCAAGTCTTGAATTTCACACTCATAGCAATAAAGTGAGCATATATGCTTATATACAGTATTTTGAAACCAGTGCAACTGTTTTTATGGTACATTTTGAAAGTCTGCAGTCAGAAGGTGGCGACGGCCATCTTGGTACACCCCGCACTGCTTAGCGTCAATCTTATAGTCATAAGGCGCCGACTGACAATTTTGAACACCCTCACTCGGTCGCAGTGTTCTGTCAGATTAGCAAACCCTTTTTGCATTAATGAGTGTGAAATTCAAGACCTGGCTGTGTGTAACAAGATGTCTGCTGCTACATTTTGACTGCAGGTGTTCTGTCAGATTAGCAAACCTGCTAGGGGTAGAACGCATGCGCAGTGAGTATTTTTGGTCAGTCAGAAGACCCGGAATGTCACTTCCGTTCACTGATCTGATGGGTTTGCTAATCTGACAGAACACACCTGAGCTCATCCTTGGTCATAATTTCCTTCAGGGAAACCGGGACGTGGACACGACAAAAGGTGAGTAAGGCCCCTTTCACACATGGGTGATCCCATTAGGTCCTGTCTGTCAGTTTTTCAGGCAGACTTGATTGGATGGTCCATGTATTCCTGGGAATTTAGATGAAGCATGCAGGTGTCAAAGTTCACATTTATTGAAAATTGGTTATGTTACATGATGGTAATCATGAGTTGGTATAACTATCCAATACAATTCATTTAAAAAGATATACATACAATAATTGCACATTGCCACATAATTGCTGGCAGTAAATATCACATAATACATATAGTAAAATTGGTCAAGTAAAACATGTAAATGAGCAAAAACACGGCATATAATAGCTCTATGCATTTCGTGGATTCATCCACTCTTCAGAAGCATGCACGTGTATTGAATGAGTAGTGTAGTATGATGGAAAGAATTATATGGTCTGACCCTGTCAAGGAAGAGGAAATAAATTAAGTAAATAGGAGGTAGAATTAACTGGAAAAAACACCCACTCTAAAGTACCAGCATATAGCTATACATTAGGCAAGTACTTTAGAGTGTTTTTTTTTTTTTCTCCAGTTAATTCTACTTATTTACTTAATTTTAATTCCTCTTCCTTGACAGGGTCAGACAATATAGATATTCTTTCCATCATACTACAATACTCATTCAATCCACGTGCATTCTCCCGAAGAGTGGATGAATCCACGAAATGCATAGAGCTACTATATGCCGTGTTTTTGCTCATTACATTTTTTACTTGACCAAATTTTACTATATGTATTATGTGATATTTACTGCCAGCAATTATGTGGCAATGTGCCTCTATTGTATGTATATCTATGTAAATTAATTGTGTTAAATATTTATGCCTACTCATGATTACCATCATGTAACATACCGTATATACTCGAGTATAAGCCAAGGCTTACCACAAAAAAATGGGAAAACGTATTGATTCGAGTATAAGCCAAGGGGGAGAAATGTGCAGCTACTTTAAGTGGAAAAGAGGGTCAACAATGCCCATTTGCAGCCTTACTGTGCCCATTTGCATGCCATAGGTCCCCCGAACATCAAACTCGGTAGTTAAGGGTTCCTAGATGCCCCCTAGCTGCAGCCAAAATTAGGGGTCTCTGAACCCAAAGGGTCCCGAAATTACATTGCTGCAGATGGACACAGTTGACCGACTTTGGGGCCTCGTATCTCGGGGCCACTTGGTGCTAGGAATTTGGTTTGCAAACCCAGTGGAACTAGCACTACAACATATCCAAAGATGGGGTTCCTAGCACCAAGTGGCCCCGAGATACGGGGCCCCAAATCGGTTCGGAAAATGTCAAGCACTTTTCTGCAGCAGAGAATGACATTTTCAGAACTGACTTTGGGGCCCTGTATCTCGGGGCCACTTGGTGCTAGGAACGCCAGCTTTGGATATGTTGTAGTTCCACTGGGTTTGCACACCAAATTTGGGGTTCCAAGCACCAAGTGGTCCCGAGATACGGGGCCTCAAAGTCGGTTAAGAAAATGTCATTCTCTGCTGCAGAAAAATGCTTGACTCGAGTATAAGCCGAGGGGGGCATTTTCAGCACAAAAAAAATGTGCCAAAAAACTCGGCTTATACTCAAGTATATACGGTAACCGATTTCCAATAAATTTGAACTTTTACACCTACGTGCTTCATCTAAAGTCCCAATTCTCTGTCCCCTTTTCTCAATTAGATAGGAATGGAGGCAATTGACTTTACAAGGTCACCGCCTCACTTAAAGTCCCAATGCTCTTTTTCCTTTTTTATTCCTATGGACCAGCAGGTGTAAACAGACTTGTGTCCATTTACATCTGCCTGTCTCAAATTCGGTCCACTAAAAATAAACGGAAGGGGTCCCGTCCTCCTCCATCTGGCTGGATTGGAGAGCAGTCGGGTGTAGATGGACAGTGAAGTTCATTTACACCTGTCTGCCTATACAGCGCAGTGAACTTTGTCCATGTCCGCTGTGCATAAACAGAGCGAACACATACCTCCCATCCTGCCTTGCTCAGCAAGGGGATCAGCAGACAGGAAGCTGGTCCCATTGGCTACCGATCTATAGCCCAAACTGAGAGCAGTCTGGCACAGTTCAGTCTTTGTGCTGAGGACACACTCAGTGAGCACGCTCTCAGCACAACAGCTGAATAGCGATGCATATGTGTGGGTCCTGAATGCCACCCTTCTGTGGCTGCACATATTTGTTGGGTGGTTGTAAAGGGGTTAAACTGATGACATATCCTCTGTGAAACCTCAGCCTCATGACTCAAAATTCCAACAACAGTTCATCATTTCTCTGTAATTCCCCAACCTAGATGTGGAATGTGACCTCCACATATCAGTACATTCACTCAACAGGAATGTGTCCAACCTCACACCATGGACTACATGTCCCAGCATACCCACCCAGCCCCTCATCACTAAGTACTACCATCACCTCCCCTCCCATGCTGCTTGAAATGCTGCTCACCATAAAATTTCAGATAGGTCCTAAAAAAAAAAAAAAAAAAAAAAAAAAAAAAAAAGGGATAGAGGTGTGTGTGTGTGTGTGTGTGATATATACATATATATATATATATATATATATATATATATATATACACACACACACACACACACTTTTAATAACTATTTTATAGTGGGTTTTTTATTATTCTTTGCTTGACAAAATATTTTTTTTTTTTCTTTCAAGTGTACACAGGTAAAAATCAAAAACACACAACACTATAAAATAGTTAAACTGTATAATAAATACTTTCAAAAAGTGTGTGAATGTGTGTATAATTTTATACATAATTTTTTTTTTGTATACTGTGTATACTGGTAAAAGCAAAAAATAAAATAACACTATAAAAAATAGTATATATATATATATATATATATATATATTATACTTTCAAAAAGTGTGTGTGTGTATATATACATTACATACATTCTAATTCGTCCCTGTTTTCTACGTTGTAATTGTAAGTTTGATTATGTATCTGAAGATGTTCCTCAGTGTGGTGCATGCTGGGACTTGTAGTTCCTCAGTACTGAGCTCCCTGTACTCTGTGCTGATAAATCTGCCATACATGGCCTCAGACAGCCCATCCACACCACACACCGGGTGCCTAGCCGCCACCTCATCGTCCACCCTTGATAAGCCTAGGTTCACCATCCAGCTGATATCCGACCCTGTGGAATCCAATCTCTCCTTCTACTGCCCGAGCAAGGACGGAACACTTCCGTGTTTTGCGTTCAGAATCAGAGCAGCGCCACCTACAGGCCAGGAGAACACAATACAGTAATCAGAGACTGACTCAGGCGGAAGTTACATATTCACCATATAATCGACTCATAGTTTTTGCTGTGTCCCTGGAAAAACAGAAAAGACTGTTCACTTTGCAAGACAATTATCTCCAGAGCTTAATGAATGTGGTGAAATTTCACTTTGCAAAGAATACCTGATCGGGTGTAAGGAAAATATAAAAAAATCAATTTTTGCTTACATATGATCGCATAATAGAAGTCAGCAGAGCTTCACCTCATCCATTAAGAAAATTCTCTAGCAAAGCAAACAATCAATTTGCCTTTAGTAAATCAACCCCTGTGCATGGGAGTCCGCTGTTAGGGGCAAGGGGGGGTCAAGTGCCCCCCATGGAATCGGCAAGGTGTCCGTGAGCAGTCCTTGCAGGTGCGGCGGGAGGAGAGGGAGCCAGATTGCGAGCTGCACTATGCTTATAACACTCAGGAGACGCTCTTGAGCAACTTGCCCAGCTGTCACACTACCCCATGCTCTGACCTCTGATACATCCCGCACACTCAACTATGGCTGTGCTTGCCTCCTTCTCTGTAGCTGCAGCCATACCAGACAGGAGAAGGACGATCCTCCCAGGTTTGGCTGCTGTCCAAGTCAGAGTGATCACAGTCCTAGCAGCAGTTAGTGTGGGCAGAGCAGGAAGATAAAGTTCACTCAGCAGTCACTGTCCAGCCCCACAGTCACCAGGACTCACCCCAGTAGAGTTGCCACCTCATCCCTTTAAACCCGAACACGTTTGAATTACACAGGTTCTGAGGCCAATTAAATTGCAGATAAGGCACCAAGTGACCCACAGAACCTGTGTAATTAATATTTGTTCTGGTTTAAAGGGTAGAGGTGGCAACCATACACCCCAGGCCAGCTAAGAATTTCCTGAATCAAGCCATAGAAGCTGCCATTAAGATGAAGTTCTAAATTATATTTGTAGAACAAGCTGGGTAGCAGTATAAATCATTTTGGGCATTCTGTATGTAGCTGTTAATATTTTACAAGAAATCTGTATTTTAGGCTAACTAAAGCCACCCAAAATTTAGCGCAGTTTGGCATCTTCGCCCTGATCACCAGATAACCTTGTCCCACTTACATCAGGGTCCCCAGACAGCCTCACTTATATTAGGGTCCCCAGAGAGCCTCCCCCTTAAATCAGGGCCCCAGAGAGCCTCCCCCTTGCATCAGGGTCCCCAGAGAGACCACACACTTACATCAGGGTCCCCAGAGAGCCTCCCCTCCCTTGGGGACCCCTGCAGAGGCTCAGGGCTATGGGCCCCAGAATCGGGGCTATAGCCCCAAAAGCCACCCCCTAGCAACGCCACTGCTGGCAGCACTGCAAGGTCAGTGTCACTGGGCCCAATAGTAGACAGTAGCTTTTTTATGGCCACAATAGGAGTTATACTGTATGGACAGAATATCATCTTTATGCTAATGTGCCCATGTAACTGCTAGTGTGCCTATTAAGGATGAGCTCCGACGTGTTCGCACGGGGTGTGAGAACATGCCGGAGCTCATCCTTAGTGCCTATATAGATTCTGTTGCACCCATATAGAGGCTATATGGGCACAACGGCATAAAGATGCTATATAGATTTAAAAATCTCCACTGGCTTAAGCCAATGCTGCACCATGCAGGTGTAGTTTTTTTTTTTGTAATTGATTGATTGCCTAATTGTATGTTTATTTATACCTTCACTTGCTGTGGTCGCTCGCAGCATGTTTTGCATGTGGCTCAGATCGCCACGGCAAAACCAGGTACTCTCCCCCAAAAAGTGCCAAATGTGGCAGTGGAGGGGGGGAGGGTGCAAACAAGTGGAGCTTCCCCTTTTGGGTGGAGCTCTGCTTTAAAACTGCCACAAGCCACCAATAGGGAGGGTAGATTGAAAGTAGAATTCCAGCTTGCGTTAGCCTTAAAAATTGCCCCCCGCCAACTTACCATTAACACCTATGCGGACTTACCTATTTTCAGACTGTTCCAATTCGGTCATGTTAGCTCACCTGTGTGATCCAGCAGCGTATGCAGGGGAGAGGAGTGAGCACCAATAACTGTGACATGGGAACCTATGGGTGACATCACCTCATCAGGCCTTATCAGCCGAAGCCAAGCACTTTCTCCCCTGCAGCCACTGTTGACTGACACAGGTAAGATCCCACGACCAGACCTTAAAATGATGCCCCCCCCCCCCCCGAAAAAAGTTCTGCGGGCGCCCATGCCCCTGTGTGTCATGCTTGTGCCTTTCATCGTTACACAGCCCATTGAAATGAATGCATGCAACAAATCTAAAAGAACAAATACACATACTGTATGCCTGATGTTGCGTGTTAGTCCTCGATCACATGGGCGATGAGGCCTGTATATCGTGAATAGGACATTTTTTGCAGCGTCTCAACTTTCAGGTGCTACGTGCATTCAGCCCTTTGAAGTCTGTTAGGACACAGCCACAGGTCCTACTGTGACAGGTGCGGGTGAGCAGCCCCCCAAATGCAGACAGTGTGAATTCACCTGCACCTGCACTCCTGTCCTATCAGGACCAGCGGCTGTATTTGCGCAGCTCCTGCATTCTAACAAAGTTCAAAGAACTGAATGGATGCAGCATCTGGAAGTTGATATGCTGCAAACAAACAATGACCCATTCACAGTCTACAGGCCTCATATAGCCTAGGTCAGTGATGGCGAACCTTGGCACCCCAGATGTTTTGTAACTACATTTCCCATGATGCCCAACTACACTGCAGAGTGCAAGAGCATCATGGGAAATGTAGTTCCAAAACATCTGGGGTGCCAAGGTTCGCCATCACTGGCCTAGGTTCACACTCATGCGATGTGGGAACCAGCGCAGTTACATCGCTGGTTCATGCATCGCATATTTCCCGCAGGCATTTCACACTACCTTTGGCTAACCGCTGCGGGTGTCAATAAATTGTTAATGATACCCCCAGATCGGTTCACAGATCTCAGTGCGAACTGTGAACTCGCACAGGAATCAGATTGCATAGGTGAGAACACACATGCGATCCAATTTCAGTGCGGGGGGAAAAAGTCCCTCCACTGCCTGTTTCCCTTAATTAGAATGGCGGCTCCTGCACCCCGATCCGATGGATGGATCGGCCTCGGGGGGGCCGACATAGCGGGCTCCCTGGACAGGTAAGTGTCCTTATTAAAAGTCAGCAAAAAATAAAATAAAAATTTGCAGGTGGAACACCGCTTTAAGTCCAGTTTATTTTCCAGTGAGTGAACATTAGAGAGCATCAGTGTTAGAAGAGCCGGCCTTGTGGGGTTAGCCCTTAGCCTAGCTTGTATGCCTTCCGCGTTTCCGTCTCCTCTCACCTAGCTTGCGTCACTGCCTTGTGTGGGTAGCTTCAGTAGATCAAACCACGGTCTTGGGGTCAGGTTTCAGCAAACAGAAGTCTCATAGCTTCTCGATAGCTTCCGGTGAAAGTTGATGTTTGTGTATACTGCCTATATGCAAAAGACTTTGGCAATCGTAGTTATGCTTTAAAGTAGTTTCCAGATGACTTTGTGGTAAGGTAAGACTATTTGAAGACAAAGAGACAACATTAAAAAGACATAAAAGCCTTGTCTTTCGGACCCGGCTGAGCCGCTACGTCTAACCGCGCCGCCATCTGTAGCTGGAGGTGATGCACACACTGCAGAGACACGGACTGGATATGAAATATCCGGAGATTCATTTCCTTTTAAAACATCTTACGTCACTTCCTATGAGACGCGAGGCTGGCTACTCTTCCATACTGCGCGTTCGGATTCCATGTGTCCAGTGAAAAAAAAAATGACTTTGATATATTCTCAACCATATCCGATTCGAAGGTAGGCTCTGAATAAGTCATTGGAATGCTCATTGCTATTAGGAAATAAATGAATTTCTTAGTTTACTAAGACTTGAGCAACTCGTTATTACAAAACCGCGGTAGGCTGGGAACGAGTTCCATTAAAGAGCCCTATCCACTTTGCTCTGTTTAAAAATCTTTGCTGTGCAGTTCTCATTTTTACAGTTATGATAATTTAGTGTTTGATAGGTGATGGAGACATACTCCGTGGAAGAAAAAAATATATATTCTAGCATATACAATTACTACACAAGCCATGTTATAATGTAATGTTATTAATCTGCAGCTGCTGTCATTTTCTGTAAAATTCGGTCAAAATTCAATACAATATGGCAACCTGGAGGTGTTCTGGAATCCATTGGTATACGGAATACCCCCAGAAATGGAATTTCCTGCTTGTGTGATTGGCTCACTGATTTTCCCAGAAGACTTAAGCTGGCCATACACTAATAGAATGAACATTCATATGGAAAATCTTTTTTTTACATTCGATGACTGCACAAATGTCATTAGAAAGTACTTCAAATTTTCATTTGCTTTCAACATTTGATTTTGAAACAAAAACTACATTCACTGTTTTAAATTCAAAGTCCTTCAGAGTCCTGTGCTATAAATGGTGGCTACTGCACACATTCGCGGGAGTGATGTCATCGCGGCTCTGGGCACTCACAAAGCCGCAGTCTGAACCTGGAAGGAAGACGGTGTAAAGATGAGAGCACCTTCAGCGGTGACAGCGCGCTGCTGGAAGGCTTTTTTTTCAGGTAGGCTTCACATAATGTGCTAGTATGCGATGCATATGTAGCACATTATGACATTGCCTTTCCCCAACCCAGCAGTTTACTATCGTTTTAAGATCCCAATCAAATTCACAAATTAAGTTTCCAAACTTCAAGATTGTTCAAATTAAAGTGCTTTTAAGGGCTGAAGCTTTTATTTAATCCTAATGCATCCTCTGTATTAACGTAAAAAAAAAAAAAAAGAATTCTGAGTTGAGCTTCCACCGCCAGCCCCCACACTTACCTGAGCCCGATCTCAATCCAGCGCTGTGCACAAGAGCAGTGGCTCTCTTGGCTCTCCCCCTCCTCCAAGGCTCAGAGCCATTGGCTCCTGCTGCTGTCAGTCCAGTCAGCGAGGCTTGAAAAAATTGAAATTCAATGCGTAAATAAATATATGATTTTGCATTTTGATCACAGATACACCTGAGGAGAGCGATTTTTGGGCGTTTTTATTTTTACTGTTTTTGAGCATTTTTGCATGCATATATGAGCATTTTAAAAGCATATTCCAAACATTTTGTATATGTGTGTACATGTATATTCAAGCTCCAAGCATTTTCGTTTTAGCCAATAGGAAGCACTAGGGGGAGTCGGCCAGTTCTTACAGGCTAAAAAATGTAATTGAAGGGTAAAGATCCAAAAACGACCAAATATGCCTCAACAGTAGCTTTTGTAGCATTAGGCATCAAGCTACAAGTGTCAGAGAGTCGTGTGCTGACTAGCTTTGTGTATAAATTTTGTAGTTTGCACATTTGATACTCAAATGCATGTGTATGGGTACCAGGGCTGCATTTGGCCTTCGTTTTGGTTGTAACACAGCTGAATCTCCATGGTGCCCCTTAAGTGCTGCCACTGTGCCCCTTAGTGCTGCCACTGTGCCCCTTAAGTGCTGCCATTGTGCCCCAAGTTCTGCCATTGTGCCCCTTAAGTGCTGCCATTGTGCCCCTTAAGTGCTGCCATTGTGCCCCTTAAGTGCTGCCATTGTGCCCCAAGTTCTGCCACAAGTTCTGCCATTGTGCCCCAAGTTCTGCCATTGTGCCCCTTAAGTGCTGCCATTGTGCCCCTTAAGTGCTGCCATTGTGCCCCTTAAGTGCTGCCATTGTGCCCCTTAAGTTCTGCCACTGTGCCCCTTAAGTGCTGCCATTGTGCCCCTTAAGTGCTGCTATTGTGCCCCTTAAGTGCTGCCATTGTGCCCCTTAAGTGCTTCCATTGTGCCCCAAGTTCTGCCACTGTGCCCCTTAAGTGCTGCCACTGTGCCCCCTGCCTGCCCTCTGCACTTACCTTGTCCCGGTGTGCAGCTGGTGACGGCGTCAGGCGACGAGCGGTGTCTCCGTCGGATGTCTTCTCCCGCGCTCCTCCTGTCTTCTTCTGCTGTGATTGGACGCTAGGTGATTGGACGCCTAGCGTCCAATCACAGCGCCTGTGACTTCAGCCAATCAGGTGACAGGTAACAGACCTGGCAACCTGATTGGCTGAGAGGCGGGTCTGTGTTAGGGAAGCGATGTATTCGCTTCTCTAACACAATACTGTGTAATCAGCGAACGCACGGCCGTGCGCCCGCTGTTTACACTTAGGGAAGCCTATTAGAGCACACCGCTCTAATAGGGTCCCCTATTAGAGCTTACAGCTCTAATAGGGGCGCTTCCAGCAACACCCCCCCCACTGTAATTCAGATGCCCGGCGCCCGATCAGGGGCCGGACACCTGAATAGGGGGCGGCAGAGGTGACCAATAGATAGATTCATGCAATGCATTAATCTATCTATTGGTGATAGAGCGGTGCATACTGCACTGTGCGCCCTTAAAGGGACATGGCGCCCTTAAAGGGACATGTTTAAATACATTTTTTTTTGAACTTTTTTTTTTATGGACGGGCCGCCACTGGACAAGATGGGTACAAGCATCTGCAGACTTCTGATAAGCCAGGTGGGACCCCCTCTTGTTCTGGGACGACGCCATATGAAGTTGCCCCAGTCTCACTGTTCCAGACACAGAGTGGCCCGATCTCTAACCATATGATCGGCTGTAAAGCCATGTAAACACGGACGTGCCGGTAATCGGCTCTTCTCGCCTCACACTGACATCAGCGGCATCTCCTCGCAGGGGAGACCTGTACAGGTAATCAGGGCACTGATCATCAGTGCAGCCCCAGCAGTGATGCCAGTCGGTAACCATCTGTGATGCCAATCTGTGCCCATCAGTGATACCAATTTGTGCTCATTAGTGATGCCAGTCAGTGCTGCCTTTCAGTGCCCGTTCATCAATGATGCCAGTCAGTGCTGCCTTTCAGTGCCTGCTCATCAGTGCCACCTATCAGTGCCCATCAGTGCAGGATATTAGTGTCTCCTCATCAGTGCCCTTCAGTGCCTCTCATCAGTGCCCATGAGTGCCACCTCATCAATGCAGCCTATCAGTACCCAACAGTGAAGGAGAAAAATTAATTATTTACAAAATTTTCTGACAAACTTTTTTTCTTCAACATTTTTCAGTCTTTTTTTATTTATTTTTAGCAAAAAAAAAAAAAAAAAAAAACAGCTTTATTTGTGTGAAAAAAAAATAAAAATGTAATTTGTGTACAGCGTTGCATGACCGCGCAATTGTAATTTGTGTACAGCGTGGCATGACCGCGCAATTGTCATTCATAGCGTTACAGCGCTGAAAGCTGAAAATTGGCTTGGGCAGGAAGGGGATGGCAGTGCCCTGTATTGAAGCAGTTAAAGAACACTACAAGGGCAAGGCAAATATAGGAAAAATAGCCCATCTATATGAGCCCTTTATCCCTTTTATATGTACTCCACTCTGCTTTTTTTAAATATAATTTTACCATCAATTTTGGTATGACCTTGCATCAAATATTAAGGGAAACTCTTTATTCTATCAACACATGAGTGGTGCTAATATAGTCACCAAGACTCATACAATGGAAGAGTGAATAACTGGATTAGGAGTTCCAAACTTGGATACACAGTGACAACGCGCAGTATACAGTTCCTTCAAATATTCACATTACTTAGCACCAGGGTTGGCGTTAGAAACCATGGAGCCCTGTACAACCTACCTGACAGGACCTCTTCACCCCCCCTCCCAAATCACAAAAATGACACATATATTTACAAGCACTGCATTTTTTTCAATTTCATCAGGGGTCGAAACAGGCCTCTAACATCTCTCCTTTGAGTCAGAGAAAAGAATCGAGGACACAGATTTTCAGTTCCTTTCTCAGTAGCCTCAGTTGCACTGAAGATGAATGAACAGTAGATAGAGGCTCCTGGTAATTCATAAACTGAAGCATAGTAAACATAGTTTACTATGCTCAGTTATCAATGGACACAGGAGCGATCGGTAGCGATCGCTCACTGTTTCCAATTCAAAAAAAGAAGGGGCCGGTAAATAACATATTTACCTGCCCCTTCCCCCACTCTCCATCCACAGTAGCTGACGGGGGAAGAAAGTCGGCAGCTCTGCTGGGGGTCCAGGAAAGCCCATTTATAAATAAGCCCCAGAATTTGTTCTGGGAAGGAAAAAAGTTATTTTTTTCTTCTAGTTTCTGATAATTTTCTTACTGCAGTTAAATTTTTTCCCAGAAAGGAAGCTAACATGTTTCAAGAGATAAAAATGTACAAAATGCAGGAAATGACTCACAGAGATGGAATTGAAGTGTAATGCAGAGCAAGGACACCATATATTTGGTATTAGGGGAAGTGTCGCTCTCGGCTGATTTCTGTCCTGTTGAAAGATGATGCAACCTTTAGTCAGCCATCAAGTATAGGTTTACCTTTTCAGAAAAAATGAAAAGGTGAACGCCTTACACCCTCCTCACTCCTGATCATGTGTCAGCGCTGACCAATCAGAACCACTCTAATCAGTCCCGATGTCCCTAGGGAGAGAACAGGAAGCATAATTGTAAACCCCATGACTGCTGCACCAGGCTGAATGGATGGTGAAACTGTATCATCCACAGAGGTAAGTGGAGCAGGGACTGGTGGGAGTAAGGTGTTAGTTCACCCTTTAATTTTTTCTGCAGGAATAAGATAGTCTTCCTCCATTTGCTCGACTGCTTTAGTGCTGCTGCCTCTCTAAGGTGCTCTCAGCCGTATGAAGAGTGCCTGTACATAATGAGAAGAGAACAGTGCTGGAGCCTGATGGGCTGAGGGATAGGGTAAGTAAGACACCTTATCCTTGCACCGCTAAATGAAATGAGTTTAACCTTGATAAGGGCCCTACTGCATTTATTATTTTTTTCTGCAGGAGCCTGGAAAACATTGCACCCGTGATCAGTAGATCATTTGTACAATGTGGGCTCCTGCAGACATGTCCTCAGCTCATACCGCTATACATACTATTCTGTTTGAAAGCCGGAGGACATGTCAGTGGACTACAAGAGCGCTCATCAGCATTCCAGTGTCAGAAACCATGAAATCAGACCGAGACAGAAGTACAGTTAAATCACACTTGTTTAACCACTTTCAGACCCGACCATTTTGCTGGGTTAAGACCAGACCACTTTTTGCGATTCGGCACTGCGTTGCTTTAACTGGCAATTGCGCGGTCATGCGACGTGGCTCCCAAACAAAATTGAAGTCCTTTTTTTCCCACAAATAGAGCTTTCTTTTGGTGGTATTTGATCGCCCCTGTGGTTTTTATTTTTTGCACTATAAACAAAAAAAGAGCGACAATTTTGAAAAAAAAACGCATTATTTTTTACTTTTTGCTATAATAAATATCCCCAAAAAATATATTAAAAAACATATTTTTTTCCTCAGTTTAGGCCGATGCGTATTCTTCTACATATTTTTGGTAAAAAAAAAAATGGCAATAAGTGATTATTGATTGGTTTGCGCAAAAGTTATAGCGTTTACAAAATAGGGATAGTTTTATAGCATTTTTATTAATATTTTTTTTTTACTAGTAATGGCGACCGGACTCACGGGGGACCGTCAGACAGTCACTTACTTGGATGCCTTTCCTCATGGGGAGAGAGAGAAACCCTCCCCATCACTCGATTGGTGTCAGCTGACTTCATTTTTCAGTGTCCGCCCCGCCTCCCTACATTCTCTCTCTGGATAGGCGGGGTGGGATGGGGCGGTCCAGACAGTCTCTCTGAGTCTCAGCCTCTTCTCAGCTCAGCGGGCGAAAGCCCCCCTCCCCGTGGCGGAACGAACGGCCAGGCAGCGCGGCCACGGCAGGCCTCCCTGGCGGTAGATGTAATTGCAGTAACGCCGCCCAAGTAATGGGAACTGCGTTTCCATGAGGGGAAGAGTAATCAGTTAGATTACTTGTTACCCTCTAAAGTAACTGCGTTAAGTAACTTAGTTTATTTTAACTGAGTTACTTACATCACTGCCTGCCATACACATCTTGAATTTTGGCCAATTCATCCTGAATCAGCTGAAATTTGCGATGTGAGTGGCCATATTGGCACCACTCAGACTGGCAAAAGTTGATTTTTCATTCGACCGGGTTCAAGCCGGGTTGGGTGAACAGTAACCACATCCAATCAGATGCAGTAACAGTTCCAGTATTCTGACATCCGCAGGTGCCTGAACACATTACCCATCAGGGGAGATTTCTTCATTCATGCGGTTTAGTGTGAATCTATATGTGTATGGCTAGCCTTTGTAATACTTTAAGCCTGTGATGGCGCACCTTGGCACCCCAGATGTTTTGGAACTACATTTCCCATGATGCTCATGCACTCTGCAGTGTAGTTGAGCATCATGGGAAATGTAGTTCCAAACATCTGGGGAGCCAAGGTTCGCCATCACTGCTCTAAGCTATCTCATAGTTTATAGTATGTAATTGAGCTTAGATAGGGAACAGGCCTTCACTTCTGGTCACCCAAACCACATCTACTCTAAATGGGCCTCTGAGTTCTAGAGGGACTTTGTGAAGATAAGAAATCTGTACAAATGGTATGTTTGCTCGTTACTACAAGGTTTAAATGCTCATTATGTCTATGGATTGCTGAAGAAGCTGCATTACTTACCCTACTCTTGCCCCTGGTGTTCCTTTGGTACCATCACACACAATGCAGGGCTAATAGCTCTGCATTAAACATGGCAAAAGTGTGACCATAGCTGGAAGAACATTGTATAGGAGAGCTCATTGGACCAGTTTGACCACTGGAATGACCCTGATGGAGTGAGAAACAAGGTCAGAATAAAGCCTCATACACACGATCAGACTTCAAACAAACTTTTCTGTGGATTTCTATCCAAGCGGCGTTGGCTGTGAACTTATACGCATACGCACAGCAGGACTTTTTCAGCCAACTTTCAACAAATCACATGTTTTTTCAGCTCTTTACCGCCACCCTTTGGTCAACTTCTGTATTGTTGTCTGATCTTTTGCATTGGTTCTGAGCATGCGTGTTTGTACCTTGGACTTGTGTACACACGATAGGATTTTGCACCATAGGACTTTTGTTGCCGGAAAGTTTGTCTGTTTGCACACAGCCAACATTTGTCCGAAAACTGAAAAAGTTTGTCCGATAGAGCGTACACACGGTCAGATGTTGCCTTAAAACAGGTCATTTGCATGTTTGTTGTTAAAAAGTCTGATCGTGTATATGGGGCTTTATCCCTTATCCTGCACCCTTAAACTGAACAAGCACAAAAAAAAAAAAAATCTAATAACAAAAGGAATTTGTAACTTGAGAACAGGGAAGTTATTTGTTAAATGTAACATACAGTACATGGTGATGCTACATGAACAATGTTACTGGCCATTGAGCTTGCTTAGGGTGACATTGTCATGTAAACTAGCTGTGATTAGTACGTAAGAGAATCACAAGACGAAGGCTAAGGTCAGTGTCACCACAACATAACTCTAGGCCCAGAAGCGGTCACGTTACTTGGAAGTATTTATCTAATCACACAGCTTGTGTTTTCTGTACGGGACAAGTATTGTCTGCTTTGTCCAGATTACCGTTGGTGCAGTTGGGTTTGGTTTGCTTTCTCTTTCCAAAACCGTACAGAAATAAATACACCTGCCAGCATTGTGTAAACGAGATCTGACCGCCAAACATTTATACAACAAAAATCCTTTTACATACTTGCATGTTCATGCACGCCATATGTATATTTTTGTGCCTAAAGCAATGGACTCAGAAACCCCAGGTCAGCCTGGAAGAGATTGACACGATATGAACCGTTAAATGCTTTTTTGCTCACGTGCGTGCTAACCCTTCCCTATGTCACTCATAAATGTGCTTTTCAGTGCTTGTATAATCAGGAAAGGGTTAAAACCCCATGCCAAATTTTTATTTTTTGGCTGTCTGTGGACTTTTACTTCCTGTTCCTAGTCATGCAACAGGAACTGAAAGCAAATCTCCCAAATGAGGGGAATTCTAGAAATAAAATGCAACTTCAAGGAATCCCTCCTTCAAACCCCTCAATCTATATATCATATTTTTTTTTTTTTAAATATGATTTTTTTAATTCTTAAAACTTTACCTCTGTACACATTTAAACCTGTACTTCCTGATTTGTGTCCCAGCACGCGTGTTCTGTATCTCGCACACAGTGAGCTTAGAACAATGGAACCAGTGCGCATGCCTGAAATTAGATGAAGGCTGTGCCAAGAAAAGTTACGCTATGCAAATACAAGAATTGGGCATCTTACACTGCAACCACAGGGTGTATACAGCCCTGTAAGGTTATATTTTTAGCATTTGGGTGGGCTGCCTGGGGGGTGAAAAGAATCAAGGATGGGCATAAGGCGTCATTCACACAGGTGCTGAGACACATACAGCATGAATGAGGCCTTTGTTTACATGTCTGGAGCTGCATTCAGACAGCCCGCCCACTGTATATTAGTGAATAGAGACGTAGCTGCTGTACAGCTGCAGACATACAGGGGTGAGTACATAGCTCCAAACCCAGAGAGCGTACATTCTGGGTCACGCCCCAGCCCCTGCATGCCTGACAAACCCTCATCTTGTAAAACAACCCATTCAGTTTAAAATAGAAATGAAAGGCAAAACATTTTTGTATAGATACACTATAACCTAGATATAAAAAAAAACATTACAAATACCCTTTTCCCCTTTTTTATAAGTGATCACATTCCCTCTTTTCTCAGCTGCATAAGAGCTGGGGGAGGAGAAACAGCAGCACACTGAGCTTGGCAGTGAAAGGCTGTACAGGAGGTTGGGGGGGGGGGGTGTCAGGACAAGTCTGATCATTGGAGGAGTGCAGACTGAGTTCCCAGCAAAGCTAGAACTGACCACAATGTGCTCTCCTGCTTAGTGTGGTCAGCTTTTAATAGGAAAGCAGAGGGACTGGCAGGAACATCAGGAATTTCACACAAAGGAAGCAATACAAAGAGAACAGGATATTTTCTCATACAAGTACATGGTACAGAAGGCACACATCAGGAATATGAAATGTTGGGGTAACAAACGCTTAGCATGTGGCTATGTCTGTGCATACGCTGCCTCCCCATTCACTAATATAGGTTGCATGTACCGATCTCCAGACAGGTAAACAAACACCTCATGCGCGCTGTAGGGGCCAAGCAGAGGACATTCATTCAAGGCCCATTGACACCAATTGCAGTGTGGGAAATGTTTGTTTCCATGTGTAGCGGGGTTCTACCCCTTTTACTGGAAGAGACTACATCTCCCATGATTCCCCAGGCCCCCGGGCTGCTGACTTCCGCCCGGGAGGCTGCTGGGGGAGATTATAAAAAGGAAGAGCGGAGACCGCCTCTTCCTCTTGGGACACTTCCTCTTCAGAGGCCTGACAGGACTGGCCTGCCTCTGCTGACAGAGCGTGTGACGCGGAGACTGCAGCCAGCAGAGACACCTGTGCGGACCGGAGCTGAAGGCCTGAAGCCTGGGCCTTGCAGCCGATGGAGTGAGACTCTCACCCCTCAGAGTCCACAGCAGCGGAGCGGAGACTTCCCCTTACTGTCGGTCGGACGGAGCTGATGACCGGAGTTCAGGGCTGTGACTGAGGAGACCGGACGCCGCCATTGAAGAGACCAGAGCCACCATTAGAGGGACCGGAGCTGAGGACGGTACCCAAGGATTGGTGAGAGAGCCGAGAGGCTCATCCTACATTGACACACAAGTTTTATGCCTATTGAACTGCCTAGGCACAATTTACCTCAGAGCAGCAATGTTACTTTTTGTGGATTACAAATGACACCATTTAAAGCTACATGTGCACCACCTCTACAGATTTATTGCCGGTGAAGAACACTGTACTAGTACAAGGACTGAGCTCTATTGCTAGGGATCAGGCCTGGTCCATTAGGTAGGCGCAGATAGATTTATTGCACCTCAGGGGTGCATAGCAGACGGTCGCCACACTGGGCGCTCCGTTTCCCCATTACCAGTTGTTACATATGTGTGTACATGTTAAAGTGCATATTGCAGGGACCTGCTAAAGTATTGTAAGTCATATGTTCAAACGCATGTTGCTATTTCTTTTCCTTACTGACAAAAGTAAAGCCAGTTATTCTTATTTCAGCAGTCTGCTTGTGAGTTCATACCAATTACACTTAGAGTATAAGCTAAGTTTTATGTGCATAGGGACGTACCCCTTTACTAACTGTGCCAGAGCGGGTAGAGCCAAATTGCCGGGGGTTGGTGGAGCTGTACTCAGGGACCCAAAACAAACCAGCGGCTCTCTTAACTGGGGGTAGCGCTACACGTGGGGGCTCGTAATCCGGGATCCTGAGTCAGCGGGAAAAGCCGCCAGAAGGTGCCGGCATGGACCCGATAGAAGTGGGACGGTGGTCCGCAACATGGGCCGCTGACCCAGCCGCAGCAGCAGTCATTGAACTGCCAGGGATATGGCAGAGAGAGGCAGTCAAGCAGCTCATAATGTCATTATCCCCATGCCAGAAGTCATGGATAATGGACATGAGAAATGATGCTGGGTACACATACGCCTTAATAGAATGGAAGGAAGAGACTCCAGAGCAGTTCAGGAGCCAAAGCATACAGGCACCAAATGGTCAGGCCTACCAATTGCTGCATGCGCTGCCGCGCAAGGGAGAAGGTTCTCCTATGAAAGCCATTCTATCCCCAAAGAAGGAGGAGCAGAAGGGCGCGGAAAGTCCCGCACCCGCACACACTACTCTTAGTGCAGAACTGTGTGCTGTCCTAGGGGAAATTGTGACCCAGTGCAGAAGAGACCCCGGGGATTACCCGATGTCGGGATACAGGAAACTCCGGATGTTTTCAGGGAGGACACCTGTACCCTCGGGAGAAGAGGGATTTGAAGAGTGGTTAGATGGTGCCACGCAGGCCCTAGAAGAATGGGAGGTCTCAGAAGGCAGAAAGAAACAAAGGATTGTTGAAAGCCTAAAAGGACCTGCTTTAGAGGCCATACGCAATCTGAAGACGAGTAAAAAGGATTGCACTGCCCAGGACTACGTAGACATCCTGGAGGGTGTGTTTGGTGGGACAGAAAAAGTCACAGAACTTACCTATCAACTGGAACACTGTTATCAGAAGACAGGGGAGAAGCTGTCAGAGTATATGGGACGCATAGACAAGATCCTGCATAGGATTATCCTGAAGAAGGGGATAGATCCGGGGAAGGTAGATGAAGCCCGTGCCCAGCAGGTGGTCAGGGGAGCCCAACCCTTGGACCCTGTCGCACTAATTCCAGGCACCCGGCAGGATGGGAAGAGCCTGGACTACCCTGACCTCATCCGAATGGTCAGAGAAGAAGAGGCCATGTTGGAAGAGAAAAGGGAGAAGCAGGTGATGGGGTCTACAAAGCCTCCAGTGGCCACGGTCAGGTCGGCCTTAACCCCTGAAAGAGACACAGAGGTAGATGCCCTGAAGTTGCAGATGTCCCAGATGATGGAGATACTGACGTCTCTAGTGGCGAAAGAGACGCCCAGTCCCAAGAAAGAAACAGGCAGGAAGGAATTGTTTCCAGCTGTTTCAGCACCAGCATCCCCACCTGACTACGGTGAGATGATCTGCTTTAATTCTGGAGGAATTGGCCATATTGCAGCTGTATGTGCCAGTCCCAAGAAGAAGAAAACAGAAAGCCGCCAGCCGGCGGGAAACGCCAAAGGGCCCCGGTGAAGGAGTCAACCGGGTGCCCATCACCTTCAGTGAGCTCCAAGAAGCACAACAGGAAGAGAAAGCGAGGAGACCAAACCCCTCAGAAGGGGTCCAGGGATCCTCAACCAAGGTGCACTCCAGAGAAAGGGGGCAAGACCCCTCCGGAGAGACACGGCACCCCCAAACGTGAACTCTTCAAAGTGAGAGATAACAATATCCCTCAACGGGTCCACACTCCCACTAAGAGGGAGAAAATTAATGCATACCAGGCTCAAGAAAGGAGCAAGTGCAAATCAAGTGCTGGTAAAGCAAAGAGTCCAAAGAAGAGGACAGCATCAACTCGGCCCTACCCAGAGGAGCTAGTTGGTCCATCCCCTACTGTACCCATCCAGGTGGAAGGAGTGTACACAAAGGCCCTCCTAGACACTGGAGCACAAGTGACCCTGTTGTACAGGGACTTCTATGACAGATACCTGAGTCATCTGCCAATACAGAAGATAGAAGAGTTGGAGATAAGGGGATTGGGAACCCAGAGTTTCCCCTATGATGGATACTTACCCATCAGATTGACGTTTGACCCATCTGTAGCTGGGAAGTCTGAAGTGTTCGACACCTTAGCAGTGGTGTGTCCCCGCCCACCAGGAACCAGCAAGACTTCCCTGATCATAGGGACGAACACGGACCTAGTCAGAAGGCTTCTGACCCCCCTGGTGAAGAAAGAGAGTCTTTCAACTCCCAAGATCCATCCCATGCTGAAGGCAGCCTACCAGCGGTTGGTCCTAGAGCAGAAGACCCCAAGTGAGGGGATAGGAAGGGTATGGAGGCTTGGAAAGGAAGGAGCAGTGTTACAGCCTGGAGAGGTGACCTGCATGAGAGCCACGGTAAAACTTACTTGGGAGCAGCCTGGCCCCTTTGTAATGTTGGAACCTGACCCAATGGAGGGTCACTCAGGTCTGGAAGTGATACCAGAAGTAATTTCACTGAAGGACCTGAAGAAGGCTAGAGGAAGAGTCCCTGTCAGTGTGAGGAACCCCACGGAGAGGCCCGTGGAGATCCCTGCCAGGATGCTTCTGGGACAAGTGAGTCCTGCTGTCCCAGTTGGCTGGTCAGAAGTGAAGGGGACGGGTAAAGGAGAAGATGTTTGGAAGAAACTCTCCATGGAAAACCCAAACCTACCTGGAGCTTGGAAAGAGAGAGCCATGGCCCAGCTGACCAGATGGGAGAAGATTTTCTCCAAAGATGAGTTTGATGTGGGGTGTGCGAGGAGTGCCACCCATCGAATCCGCATGCAAGAGGACAAGCCATTCAGAGAGAGAGTGAGGCGAGTCCCGCTAGCAGATCTGGAGGATCTGAGGGAGCAGCTTGCGGAACTGAAGAAGACGGGAGTGATTAGGGAGTCCAGAAGCCCCTACGCCTCCCCAATTGTGGTAGTCAGAAAGAAGAATGGGTCATTGAGGCTCTGCATTGACTACAGAACTCTCAACAGGAGGACCATTCCTGACCAGTACACCACGCCAAGGATAGAGGATGCCTTGCAGAGTTTATCTGGAGCTAAGTGGTTCAGTGTGATGGACCTCAAGAGTGGGTATTACCAAATCCCCATGCATCCAGAAGATATAGAAAAGACTGCCTTCATAACCCCAGTAGGATTCTTTGAGTTCAACAGGATGCCCCAGGGCCTATCTGGAGCTCCTGCTACGTTTCAACGCCTAATGGAAAGGACTGTTGGAGACATGAACCTCATAGAAGTCCTTGTGTATCTGGACGATGTCATTGTCTTTGGAAAGACTTTGGAAGAACATGAAGCCAGGCTGGAGAAAGTACTGAAGAGGCTCAGTGAAGAGGGACTTAAACTTTCTCCAGAGAAGTGTCGGTTCTATCAGTCCTCTGTGAACTATCTGGGACACATAGTGTCTGAAAAGGGAGTGTCTACAGACCCTGAGAAGCTGGAGGCAGTTACTTCGTGGCCAAGGCCCACAACAGTTACAGAACTTCGGTCTTTCTTGGGGTTCTGCTCCTACTACCGCAGGTTTGTGGATGGATTTGCCCGCATTGCCAAACCCCTCAACGAGCTGCTGAAGACAGAAGGAGAGGAAGATGGAATGGGGCCTAGGAGGTCCAGTGAGTCGGTCAAAGACCAGTGGAATTCAAGGTGTGAAGAGGCTTTCAGAACCTTGAAGAGAAGTCTCACCACAGCCCCAGTTTTGGCCTACGCTGATCCCACTAGACCCTATGAGCTACATGTTGATGCCAGCCATGAGGGCCTAGGTGGAGTACTCTACCAGGAGCATGAAGAACAGCTACGACCAGTGGCCTATGTGAGCCGGAGCCTGACCCCCTCCGAGAAGAACTATCCCACCCACAAGTTGGAGTTCTTAGCCCTAAAGTGGGCAGTTGTTGACAAACTGAGAGACTATTTGTATGGGGCTGAGTTTACTGTAAAGACAGATAACAACCCCTTGACCTATCTATTCACCACCGCCAAGCTGGATGCAACTGGACACAGATGGTTGGCGGCGTTGTCTGGATTCAATTTCAGCCTCAAGTACAGACCAGGGGCTGGAAATAGGGATGCAGATGCCCTGTCCCGAAGATCCCATGTCATGGTTGATGACTGGGAAGACTGGACCCAAGTGGCACCAGATGGAGTGCGAGCCCTTTGTCAGGGGGCTGAACTCCAAGCCAGAGGAGGATCCAGAGCTGAAGAGATAGGAGTTACCACAGTGGGAGTCCCAAAGTGTTACTGTGGGGTAACTCAACTAGCAGAAGAGTGCCTACCGAAGCTGTCCAAGAAGGAGCTAAGGTGTGACCAATTGGAAGACCCCATGGGGAGATTGGTCCTGGAAGCCCTGGAAGACAAGAGTCCAGAGGGACTTCGCCTTCACCCTTCTAAAGAAGCTCGCCTACTGAGGAGAGAGTTGGACAAGTTACAGGTGCATCAGGGGGTAGTCTACCGAAGGGGCCCCTCTGATGGCCCAGAAGACAAGTGGCAGTTGTTTCTCCCAGAAAAGCATCGAGAGACTGTGCTGATTGCCTTACATGACCAGCATGGTCACTTGGGAGCAGAGAGAACCTTCCAACTTGTCAGAGACCGGTTTTATTGGCCCTGCATGAGGGCCGAAGTAGAGGAGTATTGCCATTCCTGTGCAAGATGCATTCAGAGAAAGACTTTACCCCATCAAGCTGCCCCAATGGGCCACCTACAGAGTCAAGGCCCAATGGATCTGGTATGCATTGATTTTCTCTGCCTTGAACCCGATTTGAGCGGATTGGGAAATGTTCTGGTGGTAACCGACCATTTCACTCGTTATGCTCAGGCTTTCCCAACCAAGGACCAGAAGGCCTCTACAGTAGCCAAGGTACTTTTGGAGAAGTACTTTGTTCACTATGGACTGCCACAGAGAATCCATTCAGACCAAGGAAGGGACTTTGAGAGTCGCCTGATCAGGAAGCTACTAGATTCTCTGGGAGTAGAGAAGACTAGAACCACACCGTATCACCCTCAAGGTGATGCCCAGCCTGAAAGGTTCAACAGGACCCTATTGAACATGTTGGGAACTTTGGAAACAGAGAAGAAGCAACACTGGAGTCAACACATATCAGCTCTGGTGCATGCCTACAATTGCACCACAAGTGATGTGACAGGTTTCTCTCCTTACCGGCTTATGTTTGGGAGAGAAGCAAGATTGCCAGTGGATTTGGCCTTTGGCATTTCCTTAGACCATGCCTCTGCTGCCTCCCACAAAGGATATGTGGACAGTCTGAGGCGCAGTCTGAAGATAGCTTATGAGAAAGCTCAAGCGGCCTCTAACCAGAGGGGGGCCCGAAACAAGAGGAACTTTGATTTGAAAGTTAGAGTACAGGACCTACAGCCTGGGGACCGTGTACTGTTACGCAATCTAGGGATCCCTGGAAAACACAAGATTGCTGATAGATGGAGATCAGAGCCATATATCGTCTGTAGAAAACTTCCAGGATTGCCTGTCTACAAGTTGAAGCCAGAAGGAAGAGTGGGGCCTTTGAAGACCTGGCATAGGAATCACTTGCTCCCACTCACTGAAGCAGTCAGAATGCCTCCAGTAAGAGATGTACCTGAATCTGTTTCCATTCTGGATACCCCCAGGCCTAATACTAGGTCTCAGACATCCCAAGTTAGGGGTGGACAGGACCCCCAACCTGAGGAAGAAAGAGGAGAACTTGAATGGCTATGGCCTTCCTCAACCCCAGGAAATTCCGCCATAGATCTTCCACCTACTGAAGATGTGGAAGATAACACATTGAACCCAGAAGCCACAGAGTTTGTGCCATTCAGTGATGTGCCTGAGTGCTGGGAAGATATCCCTGGTCTCTACCCAGAACAAGAAGATGATGTTCCAGAACCAGAGATGTTGCCAGAATGTGTTCCTGAAGAAGTTCCAAGAGAACAGAGAGCTCGCAGGAGTGTGAAGCCTCCCAAGAAGTTAACTTACCCCAAGATGGGAGAAAGTTCAGAGGACTCTGTTACTACAGCAAGGAGAAGTGCTGAAAGCCCTGACCCTTCCGCTGTTCATTTAGTGGAGGGCAACCCCAGCTCACTCTCTGGCACAGTTAAACAGGTCGCCCACACTGAAGTGACCTGTAGACAGGCCAGCTCCCCATCTTATGCCAATTGGTGGGAAGCTCCTCTGTCCAAATTATGTGAAAATGTTGTTCCCGAGAAAGTTTGTAGTTTGAACACTGTCTTTGGGGACCAAAGATTCAAAGTGGGGGGAGTGTGTAGCGGGGTTCTACCCCTTTTACTGGAAGAGACTACATCTCCCATGATTCCCCAGGCCCCCGGGCTGCTGACTTCCGCCCGGGAGGCTGCTGGGGGAGATTATAAAAAGGAAGAGCGGAGACCGCCTCTTCCTCTTGGGACACTTCCTCTTCAGAGGCCTGACAGGACTGGCCTGCCTCTGCTGACAGAGCGTGTGACGCGGAGACTGCAGCCAGCAGAGACACCTGTGCGGACCAGAGCTGAAGGCCTGAAGCCTGGGCCTTGCAGCCGATGGAGTGAGACTCTCACCCCTCAGAGTCCACAGCAGCGGAGCGGAGACTTCCCCTTACTGTCGGTCGGACGGAGCTGATGACCGGAGTTCAGGGCTGTGACTGAGGAGACCGGACGCCGCCATTGAAGAGACCAGAGCCACCATTAGAGGGACCGGAGCTGAGGACGGTACCCAAGGATTGGTGAGAGAGCCGAGAGGCTCATCCTACATTGACACACAAGTTTTATGCCTATTGAACTGCCTAGGCGCAATTTACCTCAGAGCAGCAATGTTACTTTTTGTGGATTACAAATGACACCATTTAAAGCTACATGTGCACCACCTCTACAGATTTATTGCCGGTGAAGAACACTGTACTAGTACAAGGACTGAGCTCTATTGCTAGGGATCAGGCCTGGTCCATTAGGTAGGCGCAGATAGATTTATTGCACCTCAGGGGTGCATAGCAGACGGTCGCCACACTGGGCGCTCCGTTTCCCCATTACCAGTTGTTACATATGTGTGTACATGTTAAAGTGCATATTGCAGGGACCTGCTAAAGTATTGTAAGTCATATGTTCAAACGCATGTTGCTATTTCTTTTCCTTACTGACAAAAGTAAAGCCAGTTATTCTTATTTCAGCAGTCTGCTTGTGAGTTCATACCAATTACACTTAGAGTATAAGCTAAGTTTTATGTGCATAGGGACGTACCCCTTTACTAACTGTGCCAGAGCGGGTAGAGCCAAATTGCCGGGGGTAGGTGGAGCTGTACTCAGGGACCCAAAACAAACCAGCGGCTCTCTTAACTGGGGGTAGCGCTACACATGTATGCCCCCCCCCCCCGCACACGTACATGCTGCCCTTGTTAGACGCATGCAGGTGCCATGCATCCCAAATGCATCTAAAAAACACCTAGGTACCATGTCGTTTGGTGTGGGGTGATTTTACATGTTGCACCCGCCATACGTTTTGCTAATTCCTGTGCATATGGCGGCCCACATAATAATGAATGAGTTAATGAATGAGTCAAAAATGCACCGCATGCGTGATTGCACACGTTCTCATGTGAGCCGACACTTAGAGTATAACTAAGAGAAAAACTTATAAGAGAACAGAGAAAACCAAACAGTGAGAGAACCTGACACCTTCTACCACATCCCAATATTGTCTAGAAAAACTGCTATGGGTTGCCCCAAGGGATTGTGTGGGCAGAGGGGGGTGGCAGGGTTGAGGAAGCAAAATTATATTAACAAAGATATGTATAAAAGTATGAAAAAGTTTTTATTAAATTACTAAATACATAAAATTAATACACATCTACAAAATTGAAACATAAATTAGAACACAAGGTATACCAACTACCAAAAAATGTTGAGACACACAGATATACCCGACCAACAAGGTCAGATGTAGGTGATGATAGCAACAAAACCTGACATGTTTCGGACAAATTAAGCCAACAAGGCTAAATTGGTAGTGTATAGGGATGAGCCAAACACCCCCGGGTTCGGTTCGCACCAGAACCTGCGAACGGACCTAAAGTCCGTGCGAACATAAGAACCCTATTAGTTACAATGGATGCAAACCTTCGAAATCAAAAGTGCTAATTTTAAAGGCTAATATGCATGTTATTGTCATAAAAAGTGTTTGGGGACCTGGGTCCTGCCCCAGGGGACATGTATCAATGCAATTTTTTTTTTTAAAAACTGACGTTTTTTCAGGAGCAGTGATTTTAATAATGCTTAAAGTGAAACAATAAAAGTGTAATATTCCTTTAAATTTCGTACCTGGGGGGGTGTCTATAGTATGCCTGTGAAGGGGCGCATTTTTCCTGTGCTTAGAACTGTCCCTGCACAAAGTGTCATTTTTGCAGGAAAAAAAGCTATTTAAAATCAATCGCGGCTAATGAATTGACGGCTCCCGTAACACAGAGAACAGTAATTCATTGAAAGTCATTGATTGGGACATGAAGCTGTCCTGTAGAACATTTAAGAAATGAGTGGGTTGTCCCTTCCGCCCAGTTAATGTCGGGATAGTTGAAGTCCCCCATTATGATGACATTTCCCTGTCTTGCTGCTATTTCTAATTGTGAAAGGAGATCCAACTCCACCTCTTCCCTCAGGTTAGGGTGCCTGTAACATACCCCCCTTAGTATTTTCCCACTTACTTCCAACCATACAGATTCCACCTCCCCTTGCCCCTTCACTGATGTCATGCCGCTCGTCTACCCTTAAAATACAACTAAAGGCAGCATGCTCATTATAATAAACCTTTATATAAACACCTAAAAGTTACACATGGTAATATAATGAACGAGTTTATGATTTTCTTACCATTTAGATGCAATTGTGATCTCTAATCCCCCCTATTTATTCCTCCTTTGCTTGATGATGGGAGGAGTTCAGCAGAGCTAGCATGTCCTTTCCTTTCCCTGAGCTTGCTTCTGCATCTCCCACGGGGAACTACATTTCTCATGAGTCCTTATGCCTTGTATCACACCCAGTCTATTTTACATACCACAAGCCCATCTGTCAATTAACAGCTGGGTGAGTCGGGACGATCCAAGGTATGTGACTGCCAGTGCAGCTGCAGAATTGCTCTCAGTGAAAGTTATAGTTACTGATCCTTCTGTTTTTATGTCGTTTTTTTTCTGTTGTTGGAAATAAAATCTGAGTTTTTTTTTTATTGTATAAAAGTGTTTACAGTGCTTTTTCATTTTTAATATTATCTAATATAATTATTATTTAATACTAGTATTGAAATGTATTACCTGCCGCTAAATCTGCACACACTTGCACACTGTGTGCTTTTCTCTTGGCTGTTGTCTCCTGTCACATGAAGAAGCTATAAGCCTAGAACAGTAGAGACAGGAAGGAGTGGGTGGAACATAGGTGGGAGTGGGCAGGGCATCATGGGCGATCATGAAGGGGAGTAGGAGGAGCCTTGCTGGGACTTCTGTGATGCCTGAGATGAAAGAGCAACTCCCCCAATGATGCCAGTATGGCACATTGTAGAATATAAAGAGCGACACCACGCAAAACGGGACAACGGAGGCATGCAGAGAAAAGAAAGCACATTTGTTTTCTTATTACAGGAAATGAACACGAGAGCTTTCAGTTGCAGGGGGGGGGGGGGGGGGGGGGTAAATATGTGAACATCCTTACTGCTCTTTTAAAAACAACTTGTGACATATTTAACAGGTTACAGCTTGATATCACATACTGATTTTTTTCTTTTTGACCATAGTTTTTCTTTAAATCATTCCTAATGTATAGACACACCCCACCCCCTCTCCTACCCTCCCTGTCCCTCCGATATAAGGAATACCCTGGATGTTTGCCATCCAGTCATGTGAGCTGTCAAACCAAGTTTCTGATATTCCCATGAAGTCCACATCCTCCTCGTGTAGTAGTAGCTCCATTTCCTCCATTTTATTGACTAGGCTCCTGGCATTTTAGAACATTGCCCTGAGTTTTGTATTTTTTGCATATTTTTATCACCTTTATGATTTCTCAGGCTTCGTTTTTGATCTTGTAGCGCCTTAACTCCGGGATTAGATGTTACGGCTATAATACCACTAGTGTCTCCACTAATCCCCTCTGTCCTGTGCTCACTGCCGGTTATCACGACCTCTAAACCCTCATCCCCAACACCTAGTTTAAAAGTGTTTATATGGATCTCTAAGACGTATGAGTTTTTGCTGCCTGGCAATTTCTTGGCAGGAGGGATTCCCCTGTCAACACTGTGTTGATGGAGGAATCCTGCAAATGTCTTTCTTTCCTGCAACCCGTGGTCTTTGGCCTGCCTAACCCTTCCCCCAATTTATCTCAAATGAACAAAAAAACATGCCAGAGTTCTCCACTGTATTTTGTAGCTTAAAGTATGTCTGTCTGTTTCCAGACTATAGACCTTAAACTATTTACACTCTTGTTAATCAGTAAAATTGCTTTAGAATTTACTGGTTAAAAAATAGCTTTAAAATGAGCCATCCCTAGGCCCTATCAGTTTCAAACTACTGGTTGTGTACAGTAGAGGGCTGGCAGCCTGCCAAGATTCTCTTCTCATAAAAAACACTGCCCATGTTGTTGTGAAATGTAAAAAAGAATACCTTCACTATGCTTAGATGAATGAGGGCTTGTTTTAAAGTGTCTTATGGCATTGTCAGTATATGTAAATACTTTAGTGTGCATGATCTTGGCTCAGGTTTCCTTTAACTTTCGAGATATAACACAGCCTGCTGTTCTTTCAGACTCAAATTAACTGGTTAGTAGAGTTTAAGGTTTCTTTTGGTTTATAGGTTTATATCTGGTCTTATTCTTCTTTGCAGGTGACTTTGATGTTGCTGGACCAGAACAATCGGGAACACATCATTGATGCCTTCAGACCAGACATAACCTCCTCTTCCTTTCAGCGTCCCGTAAGTGAAATGAACATCGCCAGTGGATGTCCCCTCTTCTGTCCCCTCACTAAACTGGAAGGCAAGAATTCATACATTGGAAAGGATACAATATTCATTAAGGCAATTGTGGATCTCTCTGGGCTTTAATATCATGGATATCTTCCCAAAACAGCCTGCCATTTGATGAGCCTGGCTCGTCAGAGGAGGTCGGGTACGATAAAGATGAAAGAAGTTGGCTTTGTTTTGCCTTCAGCTCCTTCTGGTGAATTTTGTGTTGGGCCTGCACTTTTATATGCGTTTCCGTGTGTATAAGAAGTGTCCAACAGAAAAGCATGTTAAATATTTGCTAATGGACCTTAACAATTTGTAGGTTTACCTGAGATACAAGAAGCACCCTTGCTGTGGAAGAAAATATAAAGGGGTGCCATGTGTGTAAATGTCTTGCACTTGTGGAAAAATTGAAAAGAAAATAGAGCATGCCGATATGTCATAGATGACCAGATGTAAATCAAGGAAAGGTGTGACGTTATAGGAGCCTCTTTGATTATACCAATCAAATATTTGCTTTTATCTGGCCTTTGCATTAGCTTGCAATCTAATTGGTACTTGGTGGTCAGCTAGACGTGTTCCTTTCAGACACTTTTTGGATATGGGGTTCCTTGTCTTCTCCTGGTGGAATGATACAAACTTTGTGGTTTTGTCCTTTTTCCATGTCTTTTGGTTAAACTGCTGCTCCTTTGCATCCTCAGGAATGCTGCTCTTTCTCTCACTTTTTTTTGTAATTTATTTTTTAATTTCCAAGGTTGGAAATTTGTTGAGAGAAGGTTTTTCCATTGAATAGACCTTTCGTGGAGAAAGTGGATTGTAAAAGTACATTTTTTAGGGCAGTTTCCTTTTTTTTTGTCACTGATTAGATTTTTGCTTGTTCGTTAGTTCAAAATGTGATGATGTTTAAGGTGCAGTGGCCCTTTGCAATCAGAGTTCACAAGACTGGACTATTTGGTGATGAATTCTAGGTTGATATGCGCTACAGCACTTTTTTCACTTATTTTTCAGCAAAAATTGTCCAAGTTAGTAAGTGTAGTTGTGTCCCAGCATCCTTCATCCCTGGATAACAGGCAGTTGGACAGCATTGTCGATGTTTTTCTCTATACAGCGTGCAAGGCTCGTCAGCTGACCTGTATCCTCATTAGACATCAGTGTGGGACCGTGAAGGCAACCCACATTCTTTCACGTAAGTTCATCCATGAATGGTCCCTATACCAAGTCAAATCCCTTAACCTAATTTGTACAGCCTGTATTTGAAGTTTAGCATTTGTTGACTTCTCTCAAGAAGAATATCCTTCAGATGAAACGTGATAAATCAGTGTCCACTTTGACATGCCAGTAGCCTTTCAATTATCTTTTGCTTGTACCCACTTCTAACCAATCACAGATCATTCCATGAATAGTCCTGTTTTTCTTCCTGTGGATGCAGAGGACCAAGCTTTGAATTTGGTTTGAGGTTTGCTATTGATGACAGGGCACGAGCTCTACTCAATGTAAATTTTACATGAGGTATGAGATGTCACACTGGATGTCTTTTTATAAAGAGTTGGTGTTTTATGTCCATTTTCTGGGAAACGGATGAAATTGTGTTGATAGAAAAATTTTTAGTTTCCATGGACAGTGAGTGGAAAGTGTGAGTTTGATGCGGACACGTGATTCAAAATGGTTGGTTAGGAGTTTGAAAATGGGGTGTTTTGGTGAAAATATGACCTTGTAGTTATTAGGGAAAACTTATCTTTCTATCATTTTGCTAAAAACATGATGTTGAGTACAACAATGGGATGAACAGACTAAAGATGGAAAGATGGGACATCCTAAAAGATTTGTATGACTAGGTGAGGAGTCCACTGTGTCATGTGACTAACTTGCATCAGTGATTGGTTCAAATCGCTGCACAGTGGATTTGTGGCACAGAGGTTGTCCCTCAATGTACAGACATTATAGCTTTGAACTCCAGCCTATGGTTTCCTTTAGGAACTACCTCCTTAATTACGTTTCCCGTGTCAAACTTTAAGTGGCAACGTATAGAAGGTCTCGCCCCCCTTTAATTATTATTTTTTTTTTTCTTTTTAAGGGACCAGGTGCCATAATTTTACAGTAGTATCTTAACTTGAAAACTCAGTAATAGTCATGTCTGCGTTGCCAAGAAAGTGGTGACAGCAGAGGCCATGGGTATTAGCTGTTGCCCGTGGAGGTGTAGGTTCTCTCCCTTTGTTGATGCCATGAAGAATCTGAGACACGGCCCACTTTTAGTTAGTGTGCTGCCATGTCCCTGGCTTTGAGCAAAAGTGAGGTGGCTCTCATTGTCAGTATGAACTCAGACATTATGTACCGGGGAATAAATAGAGCCACTGAAAAAGCACTCCTGGGTTTTACAACCATTTGAAAATGGCTTATTGTACCCATAGATGGGGAGAGGTCTCCCAAAGAAAGATTAGGATATATCTTCTATCCCCAAACCCACTGAGACTCTCCAAACTGTTGCTTGCACTTTGGCCAATGGCAGGAGTCGCACATGGGATGGGCAGTTGGAAAACTGTATAATAAGTAGTTATGATGGTCATAATTGCTTGTTATTGGCACCTAGATAATTCTCTGCATGGCCCATTCATCTCAGTGGGTGGTTAAATTGGAAAAGGTTCAGTCACCTTGTATGTTGCCATGAACAGTGGCCGTTTTAATCTTCCAGGCCTCCTCTGCCTTTTGTTTGGGCAACATCTTTCACAGGAGCCAAAAAACTGATATGAAAGAGCCATGAGAGAATATATGATGGCTCCAGGACTGTATTGATGTGTCCTACTCTGATCCTGTATACCAGAGATATCCAATTAGCGGACCTCCAGCTGTTGCAGAACTACAAGTTCCATGAGGCATAGCAAGACTCTG